>JABBWB010000927.1:0-11268 GCA_016628085.1 Suillus occidentalis
TTCTTATTCGTGGCAGATGACTCTTTGGGACTGGGATGCATTTAGATTATACTATACGTACGTGTAAACCATTGCGGTAGAAGTAGTAACCGCTGAGATTAGACTTTTTGTGACGGATTTGGATCTGCGCAGCCTCTCATCACAGCCGGTCGGTCCCAAGCTTGTCTACTTCAACGATGAAAGCTCTCACTCTCATAGCAACATGCCGGAGCAGGTCTACATGTCGTTTCTGGGTTTGACTCGATGGGTCGTCGCTGAATTGATGGACTCGAGAACGAGCTAGTGCAGTCACTCCGAATTCATGTCCAACTTGTCGTGGCTCGCCTGACGACCGACTCTGATTGTTTGCTTCGTTTGCCCCATGCGCTATGATACTCGAGAAGTATATTGTTGGCGGTTCTTTGAAGTTTGTACGACTCGGATGCGAACGACATCGTCACGGTACATGGTCGACAAAAACGATTACCGGCCCGTACCAAGGCTACTAGTCACGGTAATAAAGTGGCACGACTCCTCAGCGCTCAGCTCAGTGAAGCTCAAGCGCCCACTCCAAGTTCGACCAGCCACGGTCTTTTGATACGCCAAGCACTTAACATCTCGAAGACGTAGTCCAGACTGGTTACAAGCCCATCATCTCCCCCGGAAGCTCGAATTTGGGCTTTCTCGTACGTATGTACCCACCATGATCTCACTGGGTTCTGTCGTTGATTTGAAGCGCTTAGCAACTTGAATGAGTTGGGGCGGTCGCAGTCTCTGAAGGGTTCAACGCAGTTCACTCTTCGCCTTCGACTTCCCTGATCCTTTGCAGTACTTTCTTCAACTTGACTTCCTTCACTATAATAAGATGCGCAGTGTCGAGGACTGTCGTGCCGCCTTGCGAGAGTGTCCTCCTGGACATCCTCATCGACTCACATCTCTCAAAAACCTTACCACTAGCCTTCGAGACAGATTTCGGCAGCGGGGTGTCCCATCTGACCTTGATGAGGCCATCGAGCTCAATCGAGCTGCACTGCTCCTGTGTCCCCCTGGTCATTCTGACCGATCCACATTTCTCGATAACCTTGCCACCAGCCTTCGAGTCAGATTCCAACAGCGTGGTATCTCATCTGACCTTGATGAGGCCATCGAGCTCCATCGAGCTGCACTGCTCCTGTGTCCCCCTGGACATGCTCATCGATTCATAATTCTCAAAAACCTTGCCATCGGCTTTCAAGCTAGATTCAAACTGCGGGGCGTCCCGTCTGACCTTAACGAGGCCATCGAGCTCAATCGAGCTGCACTGCTCCTGTGTCCCCCAGGTCATCCTCATCGACCCATAGCTCTCAAAAACCTTGCCATCAGCCTCCAAGCCAGATTCAAGCAGCGGGGTGTCCCGTCTGACCTCAATGAGGCCATCGAGCTCAATCAAACTGCACTGCTCCAATGTCCTCCGGGTCACCCTGATCGACCCACATCTCTCAGTAATCTTGCCATCAGCCTCCAAGCCAGATTCAAGCAGCGGGGTGTCCCGTCTGACCTTAGCGAGGCCATCGAGCTCAATCGAGCTGCACTGCTCCTGTGTCCCCCGGGTCATTCTGGTCGACCCACATCTCTCAACAATCTTCCCATCAGCCTTCAAACCAGATTCGAGCAGCGGGGTGTCCCGTCTGACCTTGATGAGGCCATCGAGCTCAATCGAGCCGCACTGCTCCTGTGTCCCCCGGGTCATTCTGATCGACCCACATCTCTCAAAAACCTTGCAAACATCCTTCAAGCTAGATTCGAGCAGCGGGGCGTCCTGTCTGACTTGGATGAGGCCATTGAGCTCAAACGAGCTGCACTACTCCTTCATCCACGTGGTCATTTCGAACGGTCTACATCTCTCAATGATCTTGCCACCAGCCTGCAAGTCAGATTTCGGCAGCGGGGTGCCCCATCTGATCTGGATGAGGCCATCGAGCTCAGTCGAGATGCGCTTTCGCTCCGCCCCCCTGGCCATTCTGATCGATCCAAATCTCTCAACAATCTTGCCATAAGTCTTCAAGACAGATTCCAGAAGCTGGGCATTCTGTCTGACCTGGATGAGGCCATTGAACTCAATCGAGCTGCACTATCACTTCGCCCCCCTGGTCATCCCGACCGGTCTACTTCTCTCAATAACCTTGCTAACCGCCTTCAAAGCAGATTCGAGCAGCGGGCTGATGTGAATGACCTGCATGAGTCCATTGAACTTATTCGAGCTGCGTTGGAACTTCGTCCCCCCGGCCATCCTCTCCGTTCTTCCTCTCTCAATAATCTAGCCATGAGCCTTCGGAACAGATTCCAACAGCAAGGTTTCGTGAATGACCTGGATGAATCCATTGAGCTTTTTCGAGCTGCATTAGCACTTCGTCCCCTTGGACATCCTCGTCGGTCTTCCTCTCTCAGCAACCTTGCCAATAGCCTTAGGGACAGATTTCAGCAGCAGGGTGTCTTGCCTGACTTAGACGAGTCCATCGAGCTCCATCGAGCTGCTCTTGTGCTCTATCCCGCCGGCCATCATTATCGATCCATGTCTCTCGACAATCTGGCTATCGGTCTAAGATACAGATTCCAGCAGCGGGGTGCCATTTCTGACCTTGATGAGTCAATTAAGCTCCATCGAGCTGCGCTAGTTCTTCGTCCCCCCGGCCATTCTAGCCGGTCTTCTTCTCTCAACTCCCTTGCCATCAGCCTTCAAACCAGATTCCAGCTGCAGAATATGGTGAACGACCTGGACGAGTCCATTGTACTCATTCGAGAAGCACTTACGCTCTGTCCCCCCGGCCATTCTGATCGGCCTTCTTCTCTCCACAGCCTTGCTAACAGCCTTCGGGTCAGGTTCCAGCAGCGTGGCGTCCTTGAAGTCGATGATCTAAATGAGTCGATTGACCTTCATCGAGCTGCACTATCACTCCGCCCCATTGGCCATTCTGAACGACCCTCATCTCTCAACGACCTTGCACTCTGCCTTGGAGACAAGTCCCATCGGTGGAGCATACTGTCTGACCTAGATGAGTCCATCGAGTTCCATCGTGCTGCCCTGGCGCTCTGTCCCTCTGGCCACTCCGATCGATCCTCATTTCTTAACAATCTCGCCCTTGCCCTTCAAACTAGATTCCGTCAGCATGGTCTGTCGTCATCAGACTTGGACGAGGCCTTCATGCTCTATTCACAACTCCCAAGTACCCCATGCAATCTCTCGTAGCGATCTTCGTGCTGCCAATTCATGGGCTACCTCTGCCGAACAGCTAAAGCACAACTCTGCCCTAATCGCCTATCAGACCACATTGAAATTCCTAGAACAGCATGTTGCTCTTTTGGCGTCGTCTCCACACCATTTCGACGTCGTCAGGGAAGTCTCTTCGCTTGCCATGGATGCATTTTCGTGTAGCGTTCGTTATGGTGATTTAGCGGCAGCCGTTGAACTAGTGGAACAAGGTCGTGCGGTATTCTGGACGCAGATGGTACGCTTCCGCACGCTTTCTGCATCAGGCGGCGAAGCCCTAGCGGAAGAATTCATGCAACTCAGTTTTAGCCTACGTCATGCATTCAATGTGTCTACCGAAAACCAGTCCCGAAGCACACAACAACTGACCATGCAATTGGATGATGTCATCTCACGCATCCGCATGCTGCCTGGCCTTTCCCGTTTTCTACTGCCTCAATTGTTTCCCAACCTCCAGGAAGCTGCGAGAGATGGACCGGTCATCATTGTCAATGCAAGCCAGTATGGCTGTGATGCGTTGATTATCACGAGTACGCAAGATCCGGTCCACATTCCGCTCAATGTTACACAAGCCGAGGTTTCTGAAATGTCCTCCGAGTTCCAGTCCACCACAGAACGTGTTGGGTCTTCTGATCATGAACTTGAATCAAACAAGATTATTGGTATTCTACGCAAGCTTTGGGATTGTGTTGTTGGTCCCGTACTTCAAGCTCTCACCAGCAGGAAATTGATTCGTCGCCACTCACGCATCTGGTGGTGTCCAACCGCTGAGTTCACGCTGCTTCCCCTACATGCAGCAGGACCATACAAGGAGAAGAGTCATGATGGGAAGAAGAGCCATAACCTGTCTCACTTCTGCATCTCTTCGTACATCCCAACTTTAGCGGAACTCGTTCGCGCGAGACAGCAGGTTTCTCGAGACACGGCCGTCCAGCATTTTGTTGCCATTGGTCAAGCGAACCCGGACGGAGCAAAGGTACTGAGGTCTGTCGGCGCTGAGTTATCTGTCGTTACTCAGCGTCTCGCGCATATCCTGCCCTTCATACAGCTCGCGGACAGCGACGCGACAGTCGACGGGGTAGTCGATGCATTAAGCCGAAATCACTGGCTCCATCTGGCTTGCCATGGAATGCCAAATCGAAAGCAACCGTTTGAGTCTTCCTTCGCCATGCGCGACGGGCCTTTGACGATCAGGAAGATCATGGAATCTCACTGACAGGATCCAGAGTTTGCATTCTTATCTGCTTGCCACACTACCGTGGGTGACGAGTCAAGCCCTGATGAGGCAATTCATCTCGCTGCGGCGATGCAATTCTCTGGATTTCGCAGTGTAATCGGTTCCATGTGGTCTGTCGACGACGACGTTGCACACCAGGTTGTTTCTGCTTTTTATGACAACATGGTTGATGGTTCAGGGAGACTGGATTGCACGCATGCTGCGGCAGCGTTGCATAAGGCTGTGAAGGCATTGCGCATGAAGATTCCACTGGAACAACGAATCGTATTTGTTCACATAGGTGTCTAATTTCGAGATAGATTTGGACTATTTTCGCATTTGCTGTAAGTGCATCAATAACTTATTGGCACATCACGCTAACGAAGTACATCAGGGAAACGTAATTCACTGCAGAGTGATGCAGCGCGTTCAGTAGTATTCTGTAGCACACTGATGTAATATCTGCATCTGATGACTAGATTTGTTTAGCTCTCTTTGTTTCATCTCATATACTCCACAGTTATTCCTTCCGCCGCAAAGTCTCGTATAGAGTATGTTAGTCCTTTCACCCCATCTCAATGGCATGAGCACCTTTGGTGCATGCGTCTCATAGCACCTGAACAATACGTTACTCTTCAAGTTCTGTTCGCCGGGCCCACAAGTGATTTGCTCCTCCATGCATCTCGCGATCCTCATTCAGCATACAAAGGCAGTTGTACGGTCACATTTGCCGGCTCCAAGCAGCTGCACGACGTTCATATTATCCTTCGTACGACTTGCCAAGTCGAGTCTACTGCGAACGCTATCACTGCCAATGTAATCGTTCAAAGACCTCTTACTGACATCGCTGACTGCATAAGATAAGTTGGTGGGAACGTTGTCACCCTAACATGGGCTATATTCCCAACGAGCGAAGGAACTTTGCAACCATGTTTACGAAGCGATGCATCCGTTCGCATAACCGTCGGATTCCTTGCTGCATTCTCTTTATATGTCATCCCGGGCTCACGGGAGTGCATACGCCAGTCATCGAAGAACCTACCACAATGTCAAACCTTCCCACCGCTATTGTCATTTATCCCATACCATTCACATCATTGTCTCTCACCCGCACCCGCACCCCCACTTCTTTGCACATACCAGAGCCCTGGGTAACACTTCTGCTATTACACATCATCCTGAAAGTTCTAGCCTATCCAGCATTTCGCTCTTTTCATGCTTCCTGTCCATACTTTGATACGCCCGTACTGGTACGTACTCACTCGTAGCAAAGGCCCTAAGGCCTTGGATCTCGGCGCTGAATCTAAACTATTATGATGAATGATTCCAACCTCGCTGCAATACAAGTGTCTATCATTATCATTAACACCTATCTTGGGCTGTGTTGCGCTCTTTGTACCTAGCCATGGTACTCACCACCTCTGCCAGTGGTGGACAGTATTCGTCGTAGAGGAATTTCTGCATGTTCCTCCGTGTAACCTTGCATATTTGATCGTCTCCCTGCACGCCTGACATCGAAATCAGTTTGTGCCTGTGTCAGATGGAAGGCAGCGTGACATACAGACAAGTGAGCGGTCAATGATTGCATACAAGCGGGCAACTGCTTCATCGACTGCGGTCTCCCCTTTATTCCGTGCCATTCGGACGGCTGTCATGACTTGATCGACGAGCCTAGCATATAGCTCGCGGGCCTTCTGTGGACTAAACTGCTCCTCATTCAAATACTGGGGCTGATGCTGAGACAACCGGTTTGATCTTTACGTAGAGTTAGGGTTGTACACACCTTCATTCGCTGGAACATTCCTGCACCAGATTCATTGCCAACGACACGATAGTGGTCCTGTAGCGCAGCGCGAAGAAGACCCTTGAAGGAACCGCAGAGTTCCCTGCGATGACGCAGTCAATACAAACGGATCATGATGACGGAAGACCTTACCTTTGCATTGTCAAAACGCCCATTAAGTACTGCTCTCGTGCAGGATTGATGGTATCAAATGGATGTATAAAGTTACATGCACTGTCGATGTGTGGTGCAATTGTTGTCGTTCGTTGGGCTCGGTTCCCTGCACAGAAACAAGGTTGGCGTTCGAGATGTTTCATTCATGGAGAACTGTAGGCTACTTACTGATAGCTCTTATTGTCTCATTAGAACAATTTGAGATATCCTTCAATCGAGTCAATAGATCGTAAATCATGCACCACGATGCTTACCATGACGAGTGAATGGAGTTCCGATCCCAGAAATTCGTTGAATAACCTGTGCCACGCACTTTCTCGATAATTCAGATGAGTAACTTTACTGCCACGAAACAGCAAACCTTGATACATTGCCCTCCAACATGCCGAGGGTGAGGTCCTCGTTGAGATCTGTCGATCGCCATTCACCCTCTCTGCGCATGAGAGTACGGTAGCTGCGCCATTGATGATTCTCTCCGAGCGTCTTGATGGTCTTGAGACTGCGCTCAGCTGCCTATTAGACGGTCAGCATCAACTAGTCATTGCGGACGAGTGTGATGCTCACCTTCTCCGCTTCTGTTCGGAGAGCTTGTTCTAGTTCGTTCAAGTGGTTGTCGATCTTAACTCCTGAATTTTTGTGTATTTCGTCCACAGTCTTTTGCTTGAATTAGTACATTCGTACTATGAAATAATAACCTGTGACTTACATCTTTGAGGGCTTCCACCAGTCCTCTTGCTGCATCCTCATAGGCTGCGAGCCTCGAATCTCGTCGTGTAGAAAGAAAATAGCTCTCAATTGATTCCCATAGCAAATTAGACCTGTTTGCGTAGGCATTGATGTCCGAAATTGCTTTCCTGGAACCAAAATCGTGAATATGACGGCACAGTTGCGGAATACCAGTCTAGACTCAGAAAATCATCAACAATAATATTTCGATTAGTGAGAGGTGCGACAAACATCTTCAAGATTGGTGAAAACTACTGGAGCTCGGTGTCGTTTGTCATTCACCAAAAGCTCGGTGTAGTCCATGCTCCCAATGCAGAAGATAGGGAGTGAAGGGGGCTGACAGGCAGAGTCCTAAAAAAAGAAGAGTTGACTATGGTACATTTCAGAAGTAGATCTAAGTACATACCTGCTTGATCGTGAAGTACACTTGACGATAGAGCTCCAGAAAGACTTTTCGCGCACGAGCAGATCGTTGGTGCTGACAAAATGCTCGCGAGTGAACATCAAGGCAATGAGTAGGTATACGCACTGCAATATAAGTGTCTTTGGCAGCTTTTGACTGTTGCAGTTGACTAGTGGTCTCGTCTTTCTGGATCACGAATTATGTCAGACCCCTTCGTGCGCTTGACGTAGTAAATGGACATCGAACAATTGATGTGCTCGAGCGTACACGCTCAAACAGTTCCATGCACTCAGCGCTACCTATCGGAGCCGCGAGGTAGTTGACAAAGAGTATTTTGAATTGTGTCTCTTGCTCGTCCAGGCTTTCGCTGAGATGGAAAATGTCCTACTACATGCATAAGTGTCGCGAAGCTGGTGTCAAATTAACCTAGCTTATGTACTTGGCGCATTTTTTGGATGATCTGACATTGGCCAGAACCTAGATGATGGAGCTGATCCTCGTGGGTTCGTACCTAGTATAAATGAGTGAGGTACATAGGCTGAGGGGGAAACGGCGACATACGTCGGCTCCGGTAAGCAGAATCAACAACGATTCTACGCGACCATCAATAGCAATCATCTGATGCAAACTGCAACATGTGGGCACACAGTTCCAGAAATTTGTTGAGCACTTACAATTTCTCAAAGTAATCGTGCATGGCCTACCAAAGGAACTGACAAGTCAAATATGAACCATATGGTGTTCAACTATCTTAATTTACCTGGTCATCAGCTGCACGTTTGATGTCTGCGACTGATTATATGAACTTTAGCGGCGGTAAGACGAAGCTATACATCTCGCTACTCGAACCTAGTATTACTACCTCGACATTTTTGAGGTATTCCTTAGTACGTCTAGTTCTGTGAAAATAAAACTATCAGCGCAAATATATTTTCGTAATGCTAAAAAAAACCTTGTTTTATTGGCATCCCCAAAACCAGGGACGTCTACGAGTGTGATTGCACCGGATGCGAGCACCTCAAATGCTCCGTAAATACGAACACTATTTAAACTGAAGGTGAGGAGACCATGTGATCAATGTCGATGAAATATTTACCTGTCTACCAAATGCCAGACAAATGGCTCCAGCTGAAAGATCTTAAATGGTCACATGATCATTCACAGTTTTAACACTTACGCACCAGCTGTTCCTCCGCTGTGTACGAGGTTAAATATGGGCGGAGCTGTATGTGATTTAAAAATAGAAATGAAGTGTAAAATGTCTGTTGCCGACTTTCCTGTAGCTCCAGACTGTCAAAACCTGTACCCGTCGTCTGAAAGTTGGTACCAAGTATGGACACCACAGGTTCATGTTCCAGTAGTGTATGTACATCTTGATGAGGCGGGGGAAATGGTAATGCACGAAGGCTGCAAGAAGCGATGGTCAATGATAGAATTCCGCTTAAAGTCACGTGACTTACTGAGGATAAACCTGTACTGACGGCGACATCAGCGCAGCTCTGTAGGGAAGAAGGATCGGAACATTCCTCTTTGAGTACTCCCCACGCATCCAACGCAGGCCTTAAATCATCACGGCCAATCTTCCCACTTTCACCGCTGACAGCGCTGCATGTGATGGATGTGATGTAAAAACAAAGTTTTCTGGGGGAACACTTACGTAATATCGTCTAGAAGATTTTGCAGAGTCTATCATGATATCATGATGGAACATTAGCCCGTTTGCCCGTATGTCTAGTGTAAGAGAGGGTCATGTTGAAACTCACTCTTCTCCATTCATCGATTTTGATGAAATTCACGCTAACTCTCCACATTGAAGGCTGCAAATTTTCATAGATGATTTCAGTTTGCACTGATGTGCACGCGCTACCCGCGCAGGGTGCCGAAAGTGTCAGAATAAACAAGGGTGAGTATGGCGAATAAGCTGACCCCTGCGGGATGCAGTTCATTAGTTTAATCAGTGAGCGCTCGAGCTTAACGCCAGTATTAGTAGTACTCACATCTGCTCGTGTTGATAATACGGGTGCGCCCAATATAGCGTTGATGGCTGTGCTTTTACCCGCACCAGTCCTACCTATGAATGCAAGCTTTCTGGTGCGTGGTTTGCAGTTGGAGAGTTCATTTGCTTCTGCCTTCCATCCTCGTAGGTCCTTGTCATACCGGGCCTCTCGTCCACTTGGACCAACTTTTTCGAGCTCTTGTTCCAACTTCTTATTCATGCGCCATATCAGATTGTAACACGCCAGTGTGTCATGTGGCAATGTCAAGTACATCCTGCGATCTTCAACTTCCGACCTGTCGCGCACTTCAACTTGTCCCTCCATGGACCGCCTTGGATCAGTGATCACTAGTCACTCAGACAGACACAGGGTTGGTTGAAGCTTGGAGGGTTGGGGGAGTCAGAAGTTTATACTTTATCAACCAAGCTGATTGATTCTGATTCATCAGCACTTCTAGCACGAACCCTCCGACCTATCTGCAACGAGGCGTGGAATTTCAAACTAACCGGCTCGCAAATTCCGCAACCATGATGTCGAAGAATCGATGGGTGTGATTTTATTGTTATAGGAACACGTCGCGGTCTCACGAGGCAGCTAAATTTTTCCATCGATGCGAGTTTTGTTGACAAGGTGCTCATGGGCTTCTCCTCATTACCTCAGAAGTATCATAAAAACATATATCGTTCGCTAATCATTAACGCAGAGAACATTCCGCAGGGAGTCAGTTCCATCCGGCATCGTTTTTGTCGGTGTCACTTGCAACAGTCCTGGACAATGCTGGCCTCAGTTCAATACGAATCATAGTTATGGCGGTCGAGAACACACAAAAGTTCGGGAGAAGGATGTATCTGCAGAATGCAAAGCACGAGTATGTGGAAAGCGGAGAAGAATACCTCATATGGCAGGAGACGAAGAGCACCGCCTTACATCCTATACCCGCACTGTCAAGATTTTTGAAGGATGCATGTCGGGGTACGCGATATTGAACGATGGTGGGCGGACGGACTTTGTCCATGTCCTCTATCGATCCTCGGCCCATGTATCTCCTTCGTACGTGACACTCAAGGACGACCTTTCTTGAGGAATCTCATTGGCAGAATCTGAGGTTTGGATTCGTATCGCTTTGACACGCTACCGTGGGCGATGAGCCGAGCCCCAACGAGATCCGCTTTGCTGCGGCGATGCAATTCTCTGGATTCACGGTATGGTCTGTCGACGCCCGTTTGGTCGAGCGAGATTGTATTGCGCATGCGCCGCAGTATCATTGCATCAAGCTGTAAAGACTGTGCGAAAAGAGATTTCTTTTAACGGAAATTGAGATACTAGACACTCAAGGACCATGATGGAGATCATACTAGAATGATATTTTTTACAATGAAACAATTTACAATGCGCAGTACACGAGACAGTCATGATTGTTCCTGGGATCTTCTTCAGACAACCTTATTCTTTCTCAGAGTCGCTGGAATCTGTATCCTGCTGTGCAAGGAATTGTAAACTACGCAATTGCCCAGATAGATGTAATAACTCACGTGGATGTATATCGGCACCTCGGTGCCATCCTCTTGGAGAGGTGCCCACGGGACGGGAGGGGGAACCCACCTAACATGTCCCTCAATTAGCCAAAACTTCAGCCTGACGGCAGCAACGAGTGCGCTTACAACTGTTCGCCTGTGCGTTCTGGGGATGGCGACGACCGCCTGTTACGAGGGTACCTGACATGCAAAAGTTCATACAGGGGGT
>JABBWB010000928.1:0-11240 GCA_016628085.1 Suillus occidentalis
CAAAAATTTGATTTACACATTTTTGATAGATATCTTTGTCCAGTCTCAAATATCAAGTCCCGAGTTCCGAGTTCCGGGTTTCGGGACTCGGGACTCGGCACATGGCACATGGCACTTGGGACAAAAATTTCAGAAGTCAAAAAAATTTCATTTGCACATTGTTGATGGATATCTTTGTCCAGTCTCAAATATCAAGTTCCAAGTCCTGAGTTCTGAGTTCTGAGTTCCGAGTTCCAAGTCCCGAATTCAGAACTTGGAACTCGGGGTTTGGGGTTCGGCACTTGGCATTTGGGACAAAAATTTGAGGAGATCAAAAAAATTTGATTTTCACATTTTTGACGGATATCTTTGTCCAGTCTCAAATATCAAGTCCCAAGTCCTGAGTTCTGAGTTCCGAGTTCTGAGTCCCGAATTCAGAACTTGGAACTCGGGGTTCGGGGTTCGGCACTTGGCATTTGGGACAAAAATTTGAGGAGATCAAAAAAATTTGATTTTCACATTTTTGATAGATATCTTTGTCCAGTCTCAAATATCAAGTCCCGAGTCCTGAGTTCCGAGTTCCAGGTTTCGGGACTTGGGACTCAGCACCCAGCACTCGGGGTTTGGCACATAGCACTTGGGACAAAAATTTGAGAAGATCAAAAAAATTTCATTTTCACATTTTTGATAGATCTCTTTGTCCAGTCTGAAATATCAAGTCCCAAGTTCCGAGTTCCGGGTTTTGGGACTCAGGACTCAGCACACGGCACACGGCACTCAGGGTTTGGCACTTGGCACTTGGGACAAAAATTTCAGAAGATCAAAACATTTGATTTTCACATTTTTGATAGATATCTTTGTCCAGTCTCAAATATCAAGTCCCAAGTCCCGAGTTCTGAGTTCTGAGTTCCGAGTTCCGAGTCCTGAAATTTGGGACTCGGTACATGGCACTCAGGGTTTGGCACTTGGCACTTGGAGACAAAAAGTTGAGGAGATCAAAAAAATTTGATTTTCACATTTTTGATAGATATCTGTGTCCAGTCTCAAATATCAAGTCCTGAGTTCCAGGTTTTGTGTTTTGGGACTCGGCACACGGCACTCAGGGTTCAGGACTCGGGAGTTGAAATTTGAGATGAAAAGACTTTTTTCAGAAATGTGTGAATCAAGTTGTCATATATCCATACACATTTCACTGACCCTTGAACCCCAAACCCCGAGTGCCGGGTGCTGAGGCCCAAAACCTGACACCCAGATCTCGGGGTTCAGGGTTCAGGACTTGGGACTTGATAATGGAGATGAAATAACATTGTTTAAAAATGTTTGAAAGAAGTTGTCATACATCCATAAATGTTGTCCTGCATATCCATAATCATTTGGCTGACCCCCGACCCCCGAGTGCTGAGTGCCGGGTACCCAGAACTCGGGACTTGGGGCTCGGGACAATATGTGAGATGAAGACAATATGTGAGATGAAAGAGACATATGTCAAATATCTTTGAATCCCCCTTTGGCATATCTGTAAATATTTTACCGAACCCCGAACCCCAACATTGTGGACTGCCAGGGCTCGGATCTCAGGGTTTGGGGTTTGGGACTCGGGACTCGATAATGGAGATGAAAAAACATTGTTTAAAAATGTTTGAATGAAGTTGTCATACATCCATAAATATTGTCCTGCATATCCATAATCATTTGACTGGCCCCCGACCCCCGAGTGCCGAGTGCTGAGTGCTGAGTTTCGGGTACCCGGCACTCGGCACTCAGGACTATGTGAGATGCAGACTATGTGAGATGAAAGAGACATGTCAAATATGTTTGAATCCCCCTGTGGCATATCCATAAATATTTGACCAAACCCCAAACCCCGAAATTGTGGACTGCCGGGTGTCGGGTGTCGGGGTTCGGGGGTCCGGGGTTTGGCACTCACAATTTGGGGAGGTTGACAAAAATCGATTTTCAAACAATTGATTTCCAAAAAATTGATTTACACATTTGTGGATGCTCACATATCAACACCCAACACCCGGACCCCGGACCCCCAAACCCTGACACCTGACACCCGGCAGTCCACAATTTTGGGGTTCAGGGTTCAGTCAAATATTTACGGATATGCCACAGGGGGATTCAAACATATTTGACATATGTCTCTTTCATCTCACAGTCTTCATCTCACATAGTCCCGAGTGCCGAGTGCCGGGTACCCGAAACTCGGCACTCAGCACTCGGCACTCGGGGGTCGGGGGCCAGTCAAATGATTATGGATATGCAGGACAATATTTATGGATGTATGACAACTTCATTCAAACATTGTTAAACAATGTTTTTTCATCTCCATTATCAAGTCCCAAGTCCCGAACCCCGAACCCCAAGATCCGAGCCCTGGCAGTCCACAATTTTGGGGTTTGGGGTTTGGCATGTCGTGAACATTTGACATTTATATATTTGCAAATGTTGTGCTTCTGGTGTCCGTGCTTTCCTGTTTTGAGACTCGGTGACTTGTTTTGTGACAAATAGCATATGGTGCACACCAGGGTTCATGTGCGGGGTTTTCCCACCCATCTATGTGATACATCCAAGGTCAGCCCACCCATCTATATAATACATCCTATGTCGGCCCACCCGTCTATATAATATACCCCACCTTGGCCCACCGGTATATGCAATACTCCCCCACCTCGGCCCACCTGTCTATGCAATAAATATTTTATACCACCCTTGGCCCACCTGTATATGTAATATTCCACCACCTCGGCCCACCCGTCCATACAATCAATATTTTATACCACCCTCGGCCCACCCGTATATTTAATATTCCACCACCTCGGCCCACCCTTATATGTAATACACCCCCCGTCGGCCCACCTGTCTATGTAATATTCCCCTCCCTCGGCCCACCCATATATGTAATACACCCCCCGTCGGCCCACCCATCTATATAATAATGTTTGCCTTATACCTCTCTTCAGCCCAGCTGTCTATAATATCCTACTGCATATTACCCGGATGGGCCCACCCATCTCCATGAATGATCATATTTCCCCAGCACATCCGTCAACATCAACAATATATATATCATTGGCATACATGGGCCCACCCGTACCCATCAGAAATAATTGTACTCCTGGCCCATCCATCATCATCGAGGATATACACAACATGGGCCCATGGTCAGCTGGCCCGTCTGATACGGGATATTATGTAGGTTGGGTGGCCCATATGATACGGAATTTGTCACTGAAGGGGCTCTGATGAGGTCGATTACTGAGGCAATGACCTTTCCAATTGGATGTTGTTGAGTGGTCAAACATTGCATAGGATGAGAGTGAAACTCACAAATAGTCTTGGCCGTTTGCTCGCCTTCTGCAACTACTACTCCACCCAGTCCGACCTACCGTGAGACTCGATATCCTCAGGCTGGTACCTTGGTTGCCGCAGTGGGACGGGCATGTAGAGCGCTGCTGAGATAGCACTGCAGGCAAAATCAAAAAAGTAAGGCACTTGAGATAGAGATTAAATAGTGTGGGAATGTAATACCACATATGGATAGGTAGCACAGCAGACATGACACTTGTATTTTAAAAGAGAGAGGACTCCTCAACAATGAAGAAGTGTAAAATATCAAACTTAACACTGTCCCACTGGTGTTAAATGAGTTATTTTAAATTTTAAGCCAGGCAGGAAGGCAAGCCATTCTTTTTCTAAACTCAAAGACGTGACGTCACAGGTCAGAGTCCCAAATTAATGCACAAAATGTTAAATCACTGCAAGATCATTGAACCTCGACTTGGTCAGTTGTGACTTTGTGTGGCAAACATGATCCAAGACCTCTTTATACGCAATCTCAATTTTAAGTCATGTCCACATGTATGGCTAGCTCATGGCTAGCTTAATTTTTAAAGCTTTGTTTGTCTCGCAATGGGGCTAGGGACACACATGAGATGCAAAATCCTTGTCCTAAGGTTGCCACTGCAGCCACAGAAAACTGACACTACATTTCTTCAGACTTCGCGTCTTGTAGTTCGGTCTTCTCTTTTTCTCTTCCGCCCGCTCATGTGATTCGCAGGAATATTCGCTGCTCTGGCGCTGCAGCGCAGCTCAGTGTCAGCACCAGCACTCACACCAACTCGCTATCAGTGCATCATCAGCTCGCCACAGAACTGCGTGTAACTTAGTGGTAGCTCTACAAGAGGAACATCTACATCTAGGAAATTTCCGTGGATAAACAAGTAGACGCACACCCAGTATACAGATCCAATGAGGGTGAATTTTATTGACACTTCCCATGGGGACTAATCAACTTTGGAGGGTGACCAATGAAAGAATGATATGTAAACAACGAGAATAATGGCCCTCCGGGCTTCCCAGCACCCTTCTTGATCGATTGTGTCTGTGCTCCAGGTAAAGTGGCCTTTGAGAACAGCCCGACCACAAGCATCGACTATGGACGTGCTGGGCTGCCACGCAAAGAGAAGAACAATGCAGGCGGGCCAAAAAGTCAAGGCTGGACGAGAAGAGATATATTGGGGCTAGAGCTGCATGTTGCTCGGCTTGGTGACAGGTTCCAACCCAAAGACGTTCTGAGAAAAGACAAGAAAAACTTCGACAAGGTCATCGCCCTGCAGTTGGAGTTCCAAAGAACACGGTGAATCGAGAAGGATGAAGGTGCAAGAAAGACCCGATGCAGTTCGATACGTCCCGGCAAAAAGCTTGACCTTTTCGCCATTATCCCCACAGAGAATAGCGAGGAAACTGCACGAGGGTCTCAATACATAAATTTGTGACAACTCTAGATACTCACCTCTTTTTTGGTCTCTCCACCACCTTGATGATAATAGAGCCTTTCGTACCTGGTAGCTTTGCGTAGTCCAGCTTTGGGGGAGGTAGTGGTGTTGTAGGAGTTTGTGATCCATTCTTCCTGTGAATACCAGCGCTAGAGGTTGCTCGGAATATCTCCGGGAGCTAAATTGCATTGCTTATAATGCGAGGAAGAAGGCGAGAGTAGATTGTCGGATGTGGAGGAGGAATAGGTAAAGGTGGTCGGTTGGCGGCAGGGGAGACACTATGTCCTCCTGACGTCGAAGGGCAAGCAGTTAGTTGAGGAGATTCTGAGGGACATAAACTTGTAGGGAAGTGCAAGGAAAGGGAGGTGCGAGGAAAGGGAGGTGCGAGGAAAGGGAGGTGCGAGGAAAGGGAGGTGCGAGGAAAGGGAGGTGCTAGGGGTTGACGATGGTACAATCATACAGGAGTCGACGCCCTGTTACAAACACACCGATAAACGCGCATTGACACAGACAGAAACACAGAACGCACCGGAAGTCACTCATCCAAACCAGCTTGTTAAACGTGATCTCCGTTGGTATTAATGATGTGATGGTCTTGAAGACAAGCTCTTCACTCTCAGCGATCTTCGTCAGGTCTAGTTCGCGGCCGAAGAGGGAAAATTGCCAGCTGTCCTCGCCAACTTTGTCTGTTGGACGTAACAAGAGGCTGCATATCGTCAATATACACGTTTCTAAGCACCAAGAGGAGAAAGTGAACATACCCTTGTTCAATAAAGTTTCTAAATTGGTGCCAATACTTTGAGACTGGATTAGGACAGCTTGTCCTTGAATATGTAGAAAATGAGCGTACCTTTCTATTGAGGCCAACGCCCGTCAAACAGACATCTCCAGTCACAACCCGGGTATTGTCTCTAGTCTCGCCCGAAAATGGGAGCCCAAGTTGCTTGCGAACGACGCCTGCAAAGCCACCTTCAGTCTCATTCATCCCGATGCATTAATCTAGGCCTCACCTTTAGCACCATCAGCGCCGATGACCCACTTGGTATCGAAAGTCTCTGATATGCCATTGTTGGTCAGTGTCAGCCTCGCTGGGTCATCGCTACTTAGGCAGTAAGTTACTTAGTTAAAATGTGAATTGTTGATCTGGCGTGAGAAGAAACACAATCACCTGATTCCTGTGCCGATAATCTATTTTATGTTCAGAACATACCCTCCAGATTCTTGTTCCACTCGTATCGATGCCAAGTTTTCTTCCACCTCATCGCATCCTCGCCAGTGTGTCCGGCAAACACACTGTCAAGCTTTGGGATCTTGCTGATACCGATCGCCCTCGCTCTGTTCTCACCGGACACAACGATACCATTCAGAGTCTCGCCTTCAATCTTACTGGCACACTCATGGTGGCAACCTGTAGAGACAAAAAAACCGCTTATTCAACCCTCGTGCAGGAGTCGAAGCTGTTCGCATCACTGTGATCAGTCTGCTAGTGTCATCATGCCTTTCTGGAGTGATAATGGCATTCTTTTCCTGGGTGAGCGCCTCGCACATGCTTAGGACTCGTCTTTTCTCACATCGTTGATTCTAGCTGGCAAAGGGTCAGGCGGAATCAGATGCGTTTACAATAGCCTCACTGACGACATCACCAGGTGGACTTATTCCAATCTGACATTTACCCAGCTGCGGCCTCATCAGAACCTTCTATCTCGGCCAGCGAGTTTTTTGCTGGAAAGACTGCCACATTGAAGCTCGTTAGTCTTGAGAATGGCACACAATCGACATCCACATCCTCGGTGCCTGCACCTGCACCGATGCCTGCGCCTGCACCCAGGCAAGAAAACAGAAAACGGTACTCGACTGGTGTGAGGTCAGGGAGCCATATGGGCGCTTTTCAAGATTGGGCATACGTTTAACATGCGAGTCCTCTTTGAAAATTGGGCAAGTACATTCTTTCACATCCTTGCTTTCGATCTGATGGAATAATTTTTTCAACCAACAGGGTCTATGCTCTGGGACCAAGTCAACACTCTCCTTGGCACCGGAGTGTTCAATTCTGATGGTGAGTGCGCTTCCTCTATTTCATCGCGACAGTGTAGTTTATTCTTTATTTCAGGGGATGTCTGGAAGTGTGTCTCGTCTATTTCCGTTCATTGTTCGACAGGCTTAATATAGCGGCTATAGATTCCACCGTTCGATGACACGCCCGTTCTTCAGCAAAGACCGGATCAGTCATTTTGATATCTTTGACAAGCACACTGAAGACGCGATCAGCCAACTGAAGATCAGACTCAGAGATGGCTACCCTGTGGATGTCCAGGTATATCTACGGTAACTATTTCGTTCTTATTCTTGCTGACACTACTTTATCAGGCGGGTAACTTCTTCCGTGATCATTTTTCTCATCTAGCGGCAGATCCATATGGGGTCCTTGAGGAGGGGCAAATCCATTTTCGCTCTTCAGAACTCATCACTGACTCCGAAAGTGGAACCCAGATGGATACTGTAACCGGGTCTGTTTTGGTGAGCACTTCAGTTCATCGCAATGAACTGTACTGAGCCGCTGTTGGATCTATGGGCGTCAGGGCCAAGGATTTCAGAGGCTTGCTACTAGAGTTACCTGGACACGAAGAGGAGTGACTTAACTTGTATTACTAGTCGCGGGTGGGGATTTTTTTAGAGATAGATCTAACGAGAAAACTATGTATTTGTTTGATACAATGAGAGGCTGAATTTAGATTGATCCCTGCAGTGGCTGAGCTGATGGTGCGCTGATAACGAGTTGGTGTGAGCACTGGTGCTGACACTGAGCTGCGCTGCGGCGCCAGAGCAGTGAATATCCCTTTGAATCACATGAGCGGGCGGAAGAGAAAAAGAGAAGACCGAACTACAGGATGCGAAGTCTGAAGAAATGTAACGTCAGTTTTCTGTGGCTGCAGTGGCAACCTTAGGACAAGGATTTTGCATCTCATATGTGTCCCTAGCCCCATTGTGAGACAAACGAAGTTTTAAAAATTGAGCTAGCCATGAGCTAGCCAGTATACATGCAGACCTGGCTTAAAATTGAGATTGTGTATGAAGATGTCTTGGATCATGTTTGCCACACAAAATCAAGACTGGCCGAGTTGAGTTTCAATGATCTTGCAGTGATTTAACATTTCATGAGCTAGCCATACATGCGGACATGACTTAAAATTGAAATTGTGTATAAAGAGGTCTTGGATCATGTTTGCCACACAAAGTCACGACTGACCAAGTCGAGGTTCAATGATCTTGCAGTGATTTAACATTTTGTGCTTAATTTGGGACTCCGACCTGCGACGTCGTGTCTTTGAGTTTAGAAAAAGAATGGCTTGCCTTCCTGCCTGGCTTAAAATTTAAAATAACTCATTTAACACCAGTGGGACAGTGTTAAGTTTGATATTTTACACTTCTTCATTGTTGAGGAGTCCTCTCCCTTTTAAAATACAAGTGTCATGTCTGCTGTGCTACCTATCCATATGTGGTATTACACTCCCACACTATTTAATTGTTATCTCAAGTGCCTTACTTTTTTGATTTTGCCCGCAGTGTAGGCTGGCCTCAGGAAAGTGGATGATGTGTTAGAGTAAAGTTCCCAATGGTTAGCTCCGATGAAGATTGGATCATCAATGATCATGGCCGCATCGTACGATGAGTCCAAAAAGTGAATGTGCATGTGTGCCAGTAGGCTTGCTGAATGATCGATGGCTGAGTTGTGAATAAACAGAAACAGCAGATGGTTTGGTGGGTTGTTGGCTTTAAAACTTCAAGTGAGTCATGGCAAACTCAAAGTCACTCAATATGATGATAACGGTGGTGGAGTGGTGACCGTTTGGTCTTGGCAAAGGCCTCTCATCCTAACATATACAAACAACACATAACCCTCACTGGCAGGGTAGATTGCCGCACTCAGGAAACGCAGGCAAAGAGAAGAAGATGCACAACCCTCATTGCAATCACAAGGGTAGGTCGAAGCCTTATGCACTTTGGGGCAGCTCATCTCTATCTGCGTGACAGGCTGGATTACACACTGACACTGACACGAACCCACTCCTTCGAATTTGTGCCCTTCAGACTCAGATATCATGTAGTACATGACATATCATGATGCTATCAAGTTACGAAGGTGAGAATGCACAATGCATATGAACAGATGAACTAATATTTGTTCCCTTTAGACTTCTGGAGTGCCATCCACGCGGCGGTGTGCGGGACTTGAAGGCTCGTCATCTGCATCCCGAGCATCCTTGGCTGCTTGTAAACGACTCCGGGCCAGTCAACGGTGAAATAAATTTAGGCTTCTTTTGGCTGCCAACCCACATGCCCACGGTCCTGCAACAGGCCTGGTATCAGCAAGCGAGCCTTCCGAGTCTTCAGTGGACAAATCATTGTATGGGCTAAACTCTTCGTCCATGAGCCATCTGATCGACTGCCCACCGTCTGGGTAATACTCTTGCATCAAAGACTTCCTTTTTGCAAGCGGGGAATGGCTATTTTCACAGCGCTTGCCACCTGATTTCAGTGTCTGCAAAGCCTCCACGTGCCTCTCCACTATGTTGCGGGCACATTCGACATCATACAGTCTCTCACGCAGATGAAAGAGTTGCACATGAAGACTGTCAATTCGATCTTGCGAGTCTTGCAGCTGCTGGGCCTGTGTCATGACTAGGAGCTGAATATTGTTGACACTCTGATCCTGCCTGAGTTGTTCCTCATTACAAGCTTGTTATGCAATAAGATAAGTATTTGACACGATGCTGACCATTGACATAACGAAGTGCACCTCTTTTAGCATCTGCAAGTGATCATCATTCAACTCCACATATCCAATTCGCAGACGTTCTTGACTTTGGTAGTAAACTGGTGAGTAGCTTTTGGTGCGAAGCAGAGGTGGAAAACTGACCCGAGAATGAGAGTGACATTGTGTTCAGCATCATCATCGCAACTTTTCTCGCTTGTTGAGTCCTCGGCACTACGATTATGCAACGTGATCTGTCTGACAATGCTTGGTTGTCCTTGTAAGTTTTTACTCCTGAAAATTATGATGGTGATGGTGAGTGAGCCAAGCTAGATGTTCTGGCAGGGACCATACATTTTCACCGCATGATCTGATTCCGTCTCTCCTACTAGTAGGTCAGAAACTTTCCGTTTCTGTTGAGCATCAGACAATGATCCAGGATGCATCTCAATATGAGCTTTGAGAAGAAGAATGGGAGGAAAGGATAAATTTTTGTGTACTGGCTCCTGCTATGTGTTAAATGTATTCCTATAGCACTATTTGATGCTGATGCTGTCTATTAAAGTGTGCTCTCGAATTGCTCAGTTATTCCGAACAAGTAGGGATCCAAAAGTGGCTATATAACATCTAGCATTTGACACGACACCCAATGTATCCAGCATTTTTGAAACGACACACATACGTAAATTAGAGACTTGGCCGACTCATAAGACATAATCCGATATTGCTAGCAATTCTGTCATAGTGAGTCCATGTACTGCCAATCAAGCTCTTCGGCACATACTAGACAACATTAGATCGAAGATCACCTTTGGATCACCAACCAAAGAAGAAATATGATCCACAAACTCATTGTATGCCGCCTCGACTCCACTCATAGAGAAGTCATCAGCAGCTGCATTAATCCAGCCTGTGTTTGCAAATTTCCGCAACTCTTCACAACATATTGCTGCTGAGAAGGCGAAGGCATGTTCAAGACAAGCTTGCCAGTTACCTAGTATCTGTGCAGAGATAATTGGAGTATTTCTTTGTCACCAGCATATCATCCAAAAGGGCTGTGACTGAGGGGTGCACTAATGGGGCTTGGACTAATTTGAAGACACCGTTCTCCATGGACTGCTGAAATTGATCATAAAATGTCAAATAGATGAAACTGTTGTAGCAATCTACTTACACAAATAGTAACATCAAAAGATGAAGCATTGTGCACCAGATTGCCAAGCCTAGTGCTTTGCGATGCTTGCATGTCAGACCTCAGTCATCAACAATTCAGTTAGAGACTGGTTTGACGCAAGTGCAATAACCAGAGCTGCCTTCTGGAAGTCAGAGTAAGTACTTTTGACAATTCCCTTCAGCCTGCCAATAAAAAGTCGACCCTGCTGCATTGTTTTCCATCTCCTGAGGTTTACTGATGCTTCATTAATATGTCACGCAACAATAGTGAATCAAAGTAGTTACCGTTGGAGCCGATCACAGTGTCAAGTGCTGCATTGGCCGCCCTGGTAATTTCATCTGCAGTAGGGAAAAGCCCCATCTCAAACACCCTCTGTACCATGTCTTTATGTGCCGAATCCTTCATGGTCTTGATGTCATCTGGCGAAAGAGGGATGGGTTCGAGGCTGGATGCTGCGTGCTTTCCTGGAATGCGCACACGCTTTGTATCGCCATAATATGTGAATGCTTCACAACCACATTTATGAATTGTATGGATATTCTTCTGGCAGGTC
>JABBWB010000929.1:0-11227 GCA_016628085.1 Suillus occidentalis
CAGAACTTACACACCCGGGTGGACAAGAATATGCGAGTGGACTATTATGGCCCTTCCACATGTGCTCCAGATGCTCTTGTGGCGTGCGCGCGAATACAGAGGGACCGTTACCCATGGTGCTGTGAATGAGACAGGATGCCAGTGAAGTTACCGGCTGCACATAAAATACCATCAGGTGTTTGTTCCATGTTGAGAACTTCCTGACGAGATCATGATATCTCAGGTGCATGAAAACAAGAGAGCCAAGGAAACCGGATTGAAGGTCTTACAAGGCCATAGCAGAGTACTTCGAAGGAGATGCATGAATGTTATTGAACAAGTGCCGATCATAAAACAAGGTTGCCAAAGTACAACAACCATGATGATGATGATGATGCATTTGTGGGAATCACAACTCGGTGTCAATTGACATATCCGCATTTCTGCTCTACTCGGACTACTCCGTCATGCCACTAATGCGTGCTCTCTTTCAGCCTCGCGAGTTTATATCTTCAATCAGTAGCCCATGCACGACCCGCCACTGGCTACAACTTACACCTCAAAAAGTCGGTCGGTGTTCAGAATGCGTCCAGGTATCAATATCACACTAAAAATTATTGGAAGTATTAGTATGACCTTCACCATTTTTACCGTAACAGCTTCAAGCATCGAGGATGGCATTCATCTTATGCATACTCACGCCATTCTGATTGGTTCTGTGGCAGTAACTCCAACAACTGGTCACTGCAGCGGCTTTCTCCAGTGACACCGTTTTGGATCTTGACAGAACAGACCCTCTTGCGCATGGTCAACCATATACTGCACTGTCACATTCGAAAAATGTGGAGATACGCTCTGTCAACACATGAATATCAAGATAATGCCAATACCGTGAGCACTTCCTTTCGAAATGAATGCAGTTTCACTCAAAATGATATGCAACGAATGAGTCAGAGGTGACGGCTTGTGAAATATAGGATCGATTCCTTCCCGTTATCATCAAATCTAAGGATTTAGATGCTCACATCACCCACAATCCACCCCCCTATACCTCCCAAATGTCGCCTATCGCCAACCCCGACGCTCTTTCGCGGTCCATCGCGCTTTTAGAGATGGAGACATCCTTTTCAATCCATCCGCTAGCAAGTCTAGGCGAATTTATAGGATTGTGACTTATGATGATCCTAATGACCTATCAAGGTGAGCTGGTTGGTTGGTTGTCGTCTATAGCGCCAAGCTCTTGATGTTCTGCAGGGGCAGGTATCACTGTGTTGTTGCATGGCTCTTCTGGCATGCCTCGCTGGGAGTGATTTGGCTTGGGCGAGAATGTAAAAGTGGCCTACCTGTCACTGAGTTGATAACTGGTGCGTGTCACATCCAATGCTTGTGCAATGTCTGTCATGATCCCAGCGTCGACGCTGCTGCCTGGCATCATGTAATACAACCCAAAAAATACGATTCATCAACGCACACATTGTACACAACGAAAAGCAGACACAACAAGACATAGTACGTATATGTGGGACACTTTCAATAGCTCAACCTTGAACACCCCCGCAAGGTGGCGGAATTTAGACTATTGAGTGGAGGTCACTAATCCGGGTGAACTCCCACTGCTGGCGAGAACTTCCAGCGACGAAGTTCTCGAGTTTCACCTGCACGTCGTGAGCAAAAGGCCACGTAAAAATGTTCCACCGACTTACCTCACTGTGCTTTGCGTTTGGAATGGAAAGCACCAAGTTGCTGTTCCCGAGAGTGAACCCTATACTGTACATGCGAATCGCCCAGTCAGCAAAGATAAGCTGCTCAGCGCTGCGTCGGGATCTTACGTGTAAGTGTTGTCCGCACGTGAGATAAGATCGACGATGAACGCCTGCCTGGTGTAAACGACAGGTTCATCCGAATCCTACCCACATCCGCGTCAGCCAACAAGCACATGAAAGCACGAATGCCGGTCAAGCATACCTCGCTCGCAGTAAAGCAACCATTGCCGTTGTTGCCGCTGTTGTTGGACTGAATGGTGACAGACTTGTTGGGGGATCCAGGCTCGTTTTGTCTCTTGATCACCCACTAGTACGCGTGATGCATGTGAGAAACGGTCACGAAGTGGGTGCGAATGCATATAGATACCTGTTGAGCCACGGTGCCATTGGGGGCGTAGCCTTGGATCTGGTTGCCTTCAACGGTGCTGTTGTTCCTCAGGTCGAGCATGAGGTCTCTGCCGGTGTTCTTGATAGTATAGATTCCATCGGTGGGGAAAGGCATTGTATGAGATGAAGGTTGCTTAATAGAATGATTGAACGATGAGATGAGGAACTGATGAAAGAAAGGCTGGAGAACATTGGTCTTTTATACTGAGCATGTCCAAGGGATAGGGTCAAGATGAAAACACAAACGTGATAGCGATGCTAGGAGTTACAAATCTGTGTGGTAAGCCTGAGTGCAATAACACTAAATTGAACTCGGTGCTTTGAATTTGCGTGCCGCTCTTTGCCAATGCTTGCAGCAGTAGAAGGTTCCCGCCCAGGCGCTGCTGTAATTATCACGGCCTGAATGAGAAACCATAACAGGGGCAGGGCCTAGCGGCAGCGCGGCGGATGTTCGAAGTTATTGTGTGTCAATCTGGGCCTGGCCTGATCATGCAATAGGTGTCAGACTCAATCTGGCCAGACGAGTCGGAGCAAGTTACCTACCGACAATACATTGTGTAACATTCCTCCCACTGAGCGCCTAGTGATGGCCCTTGTACCGTTCTTGAAAGTACATCGGATTCCAAATGTTGAGATGAACAAGGTACACGCATTACCTCACGTGCAGCAGAGGTCTTGGCCTTCAATACATTGCTATGTTGAAGGTCAAGCGCCTTGCTATCGCGCATCCGCTACTGCCCAGCACGCCCAGCCTGTAGTTTCCCTCCAACCTGCGCCCTCCCGTGTCACATGCTATGCCCGACCACAACCTCATGAAGCCTGGCTCACACTGACTCGGATCCCCACAGTAGCAATATTATGCTTGATTACAATAGTAATCCCTAAAGTGGTCGGTTCGCCGATGCAGGACTGCGGTGCAAGTAACAGGGGGCAAAGCGCTCTGTTTCAAGTTGGATCCCTAACACAATTATACCATCCGAACGTTAAGTGGGACCTGGGGTGTCCCCCCGTCTCCAGCTGGTGACTTTTAAACGGGTGTGAAATGCCTTCAACTTCCACTAAATTTCTTTGATGTGTCCGGTGGCGGCGTGCAAGCTCCTCGGTTCAATTTGTGGGAGTTTCCTTACGCCGTTGTTCTCGACGTTCATGCCATGATACCCTGTAAAGTATCAGCACATGCCTACGTCAGGATTCAACTTACCTTGATCTATCCGGTAACATTTGCTTCCTGTGCCGAAGGCACAACGGGTGTGGACTAGTAGTTAGTATAGTACTAAGTCGACGGTAATAGTACTTGCTGTGTTGTGCTTGTTGATCGATGATCGATGATCACCAGCACCATCGATCACGTGTCACATACGGAAATTAGTATGAAGTCACAAACATGATACTTATTTCTTGATCCCATACCCCCATTAACATCCTCATGGCGCCCAAAAAGCGTTCTAGATCAATCCCAATTCCCTCTCGATCTTCCATCTCTTCCAATAGCGAAAGAAGCTCACTTGGTTCTTCCGAAAATTCTCGTACACCTCCCTCAAAAAGCAAGTCAAGACTCAAGAAACGTGCGCGCCGACAAGGAGGCTTCCAAGTTCCAAACCAAAGTAAGTTTGATCTTATGTATTGGAACCAAGCATGTATCACAAACTATCAATAGGAAAGGCGAGAAATCTAAGGCAAGCAAGGAAGATCCCCACATATGCATACATTCCTTCTGTCGCTAATTATTTATCAAAATGTAATGTATATAAGATGTCTGCTTTTGTGTTCTCGTACCGCCGCCAATTTGAATATCGGTCACAATACTCTGCTGGGTGTCCAAGAATGACGACGAAGAGTGGGAGAAACATCGAAGATGGATTGTGACAAGCTTAATGCCTCAAATATTGCGGTTAGTGTTTGCTTGAGAATTCAAGTCGATGCACAAGTTCACACTTTTTTGATCATGTAGGCAGGGCTCGTTTTAACAACAAGTGCAGTCTTTCTGACCACCCAGCCGCCGCCTACAGAAATGAATCTGTTGCCCTACACAACGTTAGCATCCTACATATTTTCCATTATATCCTTCGTGCAGGCATTGGAAAGTATGCTGGCAGGCGTTGCTGTCATCGCTGTTTACGAATCTTGTGATAGGGAGTGGACTCTGAAGGCCAGCGATGATCCGTGCTGACTCTGCAGGTAATCAATACTTCATTGCGCAGGTCCTCACCTACTCGCTTCCGTGTATGCTGCACTCTCCTGATTATAGCGAGTCCCAGCCTTTTCCTCGTTGTCTCCATCCTCTGTCTCATGGCCGGTGAGACCCTCAGTCCCTTTGCGTAGCCCACTGACAGATGGCATGCCCCAGCACTCATGATCGCTGGCCTGACGTCTGGTGTCTGGTTCATCCGGTTAATCGTCTACCTCGAGGTCGCTTGCTGGATATGGGTACTGTTTATTTCCCTATGGTGTGCTGTTCCAGAGGAATTCTGGAACGCCCACTTGCAGTTGGTCAAGGTCGGAGGTATCGCACGTTCTCTGACGCGAGTCCCGGGACCCTGGTGTAAACGACGACAGAGATCAGCGCCGTAGCTATGAAGGTGGAGGATCGTGAGTTATTTTGTATGGGACATCGGACGGAACAATTCATGACTCTAGCGTCAGGAACTCCATGGAATTACCAGTGGCTCACAACACATACCAGACTTTGATCAAAGCTCTATTCTTCGATAGATATACATTTAATGGGGCGGGTCTCGCGCCAATGGGCGAAAGTGAATGTACCTGCAAAGTTCGAAGGAATGATATTGCAATTTGAGCGAAAAGCCCGTACAAAGGATGGGTCGATTTCGAGGACGTGAGTGTTACAACTTGAAGCTGCGAGTATCATAAGAAATGGAATATACTATGAAGCGTCGACCGTTAACATGCGGGTCGAGATGCATGGACAAGTGCCGATCGCGAGAGTACAACATCAATATCAATCACTGTAATACGGTACAATTACGTGACAATGATTGCAGGCGCTGACTGAACAGTTGGTAAAACAAAAGGTAATTTTGCAGTATGTAGGTATGGAGATCGATCAGGGTATGGTGCATAACGCCCAATGAGTGGTAGTACAAGGAACGGAGATTCGGATAGAAATACAAGGAAGAAGGAAGATACGGAAGCAGCGTGACCCTGCAATTGTTTTTGCTCAAAACGCTCACCAGGGCTGCTCTTCGACAGTGCCCCACCCACTGGTAGCGCTCTTGGGAGCCTTCGCCGGAGCCCGCCCACCACGCTTGCTACCGACGGAAGAGAGCCCATCATCCTCGGGATATCCAGCAGCGCTATGAGCGTCCACCTGATCTGCCCAGGAAGTAGAAGCCTTCTTATTGGCCCAGGCGTTATTGGTATTGGTGTTCGGCTGGGTTTTCTGCTGGGCTTGGAATTTCTGCTGGGGCGGAGGCCTCTGCTGGAACTGGGGCTTCTGCTGGGGTTGGGGCTTCTGCTGGGGCCTCCACTGAGACTGGGATTGTGCCTGGGACTGAGGCTTCCACTGGGACTGGGGCCTCTGCTGGGTCTGAACTTTCGGCCTTTGCTGGGACTGGGGTGGGGGTGGGGGCCTCTGCTGAGGCTTGGGCTTCGTAGGGACGCTAAGCCAAGGATCAAAGCTAGCTACAGATTTGCCCCAACCGTCATCAGATGGCTCAGGCGCGTCATTGCCCGCAGGCCCCGCCTCCTCCTCAGGCACATCTTCGCCCGCTCCCCACGAGGGAGTTGATGCATTGGCCCATGCATTCATATTTTCAGCTGCGATAGATTCCGCTTCATTGATGCTTTCCCGGCGCTCGATGGCATCGGCGGATACGATGGCCCTGGGAGCGCTTCGCCAAGTCGACTTCACGGGTGCGCCGCGACCTCGGAAAGCATTGTTAGGAGCGCCACCACGATCGATGCCTCCTCCTCCACCACCTCCTCCTTCTCCACCGCCTCTGCCGAACCCCCTGCCTCTGCCTTTGCCCTTACCCTTCTTGTTGTTCGAAGTTGCATCCTTCTGTGCTCTCTCCGCATCGCGAACCTGCTTCGCGTACTCCCTGCAGATTCCCTTCTTGCAGATGATCCCATGTGCGTTGCATACGATCGGCTTCTCCTGCTCATTGTTATTATTCAGCTCCCTCCACTGCGTCTCTGCATCTGCAGGAGCATCGTCCCAAGTAGCACCGTCGGGGTGATCCGACCAAACTTGGGTACTCATGGGCTCATCCCACCTTCCAGGTGCGATCGAGTCCAGCTCAGCGAGATTGGGATCTATATCATCATGGACAGACAGCTCATCCAGCGCTCGTTCCATACTGTCCGAAATCTGGACGTGGACCTTGTATGGATCGTCCTCAGGAGTGAGCACGATATCGGTGCTGGCACTGGAGGACCCTCCGTTAGAGCTCCAGCTAGCGACGCTTGTGTTATCGCGATCGAGGACAGGGGCCGTCTCGATGCGAGGGGCGCCCCATGCGTTTGGTACTGCTGGAATTCCGGGAGGATGGGTAGAGTAGGACGCTCCAGCACTCCAAGCTTTGGGAGCACTCAGACCAGGAGGGACGGTGGGAGACTGATTGGATAATGTTCTGGGTAAAGGAGAGGGGGCTCCGCTGGAAGGAGTATTCATCCCAGATCCATTCGGGGAGTCTGACCACCCGTTGGGTCCTTGTCCTGAGGGCGAAGCAAGGCCGACCCCTTATCGTAGCGCTTAGTATCGATGGTAACTCAGAACGAAAAAAGTGGACAACATACAAACATCAGATGCTTTCACTGCGATGGGTCCACCACCAACTGCAGCCTGCCTCTTGAGCCCAGGGATGGCCGGAGAGGAGGTAGCGATAGCAGCCTTCCATGCATTGCCGACTGGGGCTGTAGATTTTGGGGCGCCTTTGGCCCACGCCCCTGCCCTCGCGATGGGAGCAGGGAGCTGTTTGTCGGTGATCCATTCTCGGGAACCGACGACTGTAGCAAGGATATTGATAAATTGGACCGGGAACAGTGGTAAAAGAACCCTGTGCTTACCTGGTGCAGGAGCACTCAGCGTCTCAGGGGGAGGGGGTTTTACAGCGCCCGGAAGGGGCCTGCACATGGGATGATTGGTCTGATCCTCAATCGGCACCTCACAAAAATGGGTTTCAGGGTAAGGGAAAGTGATGAAACTGGAAGAATGGCACGGTACGTCAGGTTATGCAACTTACGCAGCTGTAAGTCATGAAGGATGGGGACTCACTGATTGTTCGGCGACCACGTTTTAAACCAAGCGTCTTCGACATATATACGTTTCCAGCCTACGAAGGAAATCCGATATGGTATCAGCCACTTGATCCGTTCATAGAAGGTAATCAGGAACCCTCAATCATTACAAAACCGATCAAGCCTATCGACGAGGAATCTGCCGGAGACGGAATGCAAATGGATCGAACTGTTTGACTCACCATTCTTCTGCACTTGTCTTCCAGTGCTATAAGTGCAATAAAAAACCTTGGTGACTTGATCCTGCTCTTGCGCGGACGACCTCTTCAGGAACTCCCTCCAGCGATGTTCGCCGAGTAAGCGATCAAGCTGGGGACACTCGCGAGCTATTTCGATAATAACCATGTCGCGTGCCTGATTGATGCGCCACAATGGGGTATACACACACAAAAGTCAGCTTTACACACTAGACGATCCACGCCACTGCTTACACTGGGCTTGTGAAAAAATGCGTAGAAATCCTTAGCATCGATGCAGCACGCCACCCAACGCGCAAAATCTTGTCTATCCTTGGGCAACTCCATGTTGCAATGCCCATCGAGGACGTAAGGGTGAACGACGGTAAGATATCGAGGTTCATCGTCTCCGGGAGGAGGGGTAGGAATACGTTTTGGCATGGTGGAAAGATAGAGAGATGGTACGGTTGAAAATGCAGGAGATCGAGTTATATAAGTAAAAAAAGGATGGGCATGCGGCTGACGTGCTGGATCTGCGTGCTAGTGGCGACTCTTAAGGATCCCCCTGAAGGAGTTCACCTGAAGGGTCCTGTGTTGTTATGCCGCCTCAGCAAAGTCCTGTATAAAGACAGATAAAAAGCTGGGGGCCCTGTGGTACCGACCCTGATGATAATTACAAAAACTCGATCGCGTCCCTATGTTCCCGTTAGTTGTCAGATCTGATTGATCCCTGCATATAATGAACATTCGAACCAACAAAAAGTTCTTGAAAGCTTTAGCTCAACAATACTTTTCAAGGTCGACCGGCGTGAAATATACAAAGAGTGCTTATGAGATTGTGCGAATTGTTGACAGGAGTGGGTCCTTGAGGGTCCTTCCCGATTAGCGGCTGGGCCGTGAGAAAAAGGCACTGCCTCCGAATGACGAGACTGTCGACGAATCTTGCGTAGAGGGCACTTGCATGACGTCTAGAGCAGACGAGCGCAACTTGACCAGATTGATATCGTCAAGATCGATCCAGCCATGGTCACAGTAAGTACACCCTGGCTGGTGCAGTGGTGTCTGAATTCGTGACTGGCTGTGACAAAGTGTTACGTTGTCATTTGGTCATGAACTTATAGCTTAACCTTACCTTGACCTTACCCGTGGGTAGCACCCGGATATGACCCGGATTGACCCATGTCAGACTCTGGCAGCGACATTATCTCCGACTTCGATGAAACAGGTGAGGGTCGTTCTCATTCATCGAACTCAAACTCACCAACCTACGGACTGGCCTAACACCAGGAACCCCCGCAACCTTGCCAAGCCGAAGGTGTGTTGAGAATTTCGGGTTAAGCTCGATCCAATTAATTAATACATAATAAGCTTGTTCACTTCAAACATGCCTTTCGGCGAACACGTACTCTCCAGAGAAATGTGATGCACATCTCAAACGGCTCTATCAATGCTGCTTCAAGCTATATCAAGACCGCGCAGAGAACAATGGCGCCAACGGTTCCGACCAAGAGAACATTTCGACAGCGTGTCCAATGCCAAGGGTAGTCGAGCGCTGGCTCAAGAACCATCCATAATCTTCCATAATACCTCCAATCAGACCAGACAATCCACTCGCACACCAACTTTCTACCAATAGCAAAGCTCAAGTTGCCCATCATTCGGACGTACCTGCCCGCAGATAAAGCACATTTGATTGATCATGTTAGAAGCGTATAAGGTCGATGCTTCCTACTAGGACATGAAGACCGGCTTTGGAGTTTTCTTAATTGCACAGCCAAATATTATCATTAGGCGCTCAAAAGCACACTAAATATACCTCCATGGACACTGCATTGTCACGAGGCTGTGGCACAGCTTCCAGTAGTAAGTGTGTCACTTACAGTGACCGCCCACAAAGGCCCGTCGTATAAGCGTGTGTCGGTGTAATTACACCGTCTGCATGTGAAGCGGTTAATAAAAGACCCTGCTGGTACCCACCATACTGATTGAATTGCTTTTGCCAACGAAACACTCATTCCACCATGACATTTACATTATCCACTGAAACCATCGCAGGGATCGTCATCGTAGTCGTAGGAGGCGCAGCCGTGGTCATATCCGCATGCCTCTATATCCGGCGTTGGAGTACAGGTAGAGGAAAGTTCCTAAAGCTGCGCAGGAGAGAGAGGGAAGCAGATCCAGAGGAAGAATTCGTATCTGGGGGATCAAACTTGAGCGTCCATGAACGAGTGGGACGGTACGGCCACGGACACAACCATCTGTATCTCTCGAGCCTCTCCTCCTACACCTCCCCACCGCAGACAGCCACAGGACAGCCCAGCATCCTCACCTCCGCAAATCCCACTCGAACTGGTCTTATACCTATCTCCCTCCCGTCCTACCCAACCCAATACCCGACACCAGCCCCTCTCAGCCTCTACGACACCCCAGACGACCCATTCGCCCGTATCCAAAGGGCAATACTCCCCACCCACACGCCAATATCATCACGCAGGGTATCGCACGAGGTACCGCTAGAACAGTACTCCAGGCACACCCCAAAGAACCCTGGCGCAAACCCCCCGCTCTTCATCAACCGCGCTCTGATCCGTCATTCGGGTCCGGATTTTTTCCCAGGTCGGGCAAGCACTTCCCCGTTCTCGTCGGCAGATCCTCCCCTATCCGTGTCTTCTCGAACGGGCAGTGACACATTGACAGATGTGGCGCCTCCGCTTCCACCTAAGCCGCAGATATCAGTGATTAGTCCTGTAGCTGCCTTGAATGGATCGCGGGAGGGGGCGCAGCAGCCCCGGAGAGCAGACAGCGACCGTCGACAGCCCCGAATCTATCTATTCCCAAGAATCCGCACCACACCCCCCTCATCCCCCCTCATCCCAAGTACCACCACCGCCCCCCACCATCCCGCAAGAGCAAGTCTCTACGATACTCCAAAACACCAAGGATATCAGATCTAAGCCCCGTCATCGAAGATCCAACATCAAGCGGGCCTCCCTCCCACGACGCTTCCGCTTCCACCTCCACCTCCTCAGAAATCGAGAAAAAGCTCTCCCGCACGTTCTCAGAAATTCAACGATCATCCTCGACCTCAGTCGCGCTCTCCCACAACGCACCCTCCCCAACCCCCGAATACACATCCCTCCCACTCCTTTCCTCCTCCAACACATTCGGGAAAAGCGGGTCGAGGCGGGTCGACGCTGTCTCCTTCGAGGCAGCCGCGCGACGAGGTATCCTTCATTGGACACCTTCAAGTCTAGCACCTTCTTCGTCTAGCTCGAACCCAAACCCAGCCCCCAACCTCATTCTGATTCAGCTACGGAGTGGCACCGTCCATCAGCATGGCCCTTGACAGTATCCAAATCCTAGACCTCCCCAACCCACACGCCTCAACACTCGAGATCCCTAAAGTACCCGCACACCCCCACCGACCACTCCCAACCGACAAATGCGACAAACCCCGCCCTCAAAGCCCGCCTACGGGCGCATTCACAGGATCAATCGCAGTAAATCGAACAAGACCAATCGGACTAATGTGGTATTGCAAGTATCGACATAACAGTATAACTACAAGTACTGATGATGGATGAAATGGATACATTAATATTATGAAGCGGACACGAAACGGACCTCTATCATACATGTTATGGATACACTTGATTGTACGGA
>JABBWB010000093.1:0-147262 GCA_016628085.1 Suillus occidentalis
CCAGTCTTTCCAGTTGCTGAATGGGTAATACGGATTCGTTGCATGGTGTTTGCTGTTATTGTCGGAATTGAATAGATCGAGGAATGTATAGCCTTTGCCGTATGTTTGAGCGCAGTCAGGATATGAGTCGATAACTTCCAAGTTGTGAGTTGGCATTCCCTGGCTCTCACTACCACCAGTACTCCCTCGAGACATCTCATCCCAATCCCCAAAACCACCAGACTCGATGTTGGGTATATTCGGTCCATCGTCCATGGAAATATTCGGTTCATCATCCAAGTCCATATGAGAGTCATCAGATTCGGAGCGAAAGCATGCCAAATCCTGCAGCCACATACTGCACCCAGAGCAAGGTTGGCTCATGTGACGAGCAACAGCAACATCATTCTTGAAACCGCCTTTGCCACATGAAGGACACTGGAATGACGACATAGCGTGCACGTGAGAATTCTGAGATGTTGAACTTGCGTTGAACTGTAAAGGTATTGATTCCAGAATCCAAACATATTAGTTTTTCAGTCCCTCATGTCCGAGTCAAGCCACACACCAATACATCTCAATCTGAATGTCTCTAGTGATAGTGACGTATCATCGGCGTCACGTATGCGCCCGCGATGCAATAAGTGGCGGGCCAACTATGTTCTGGGTGACTCTGGCAGTGGTATCGCAGATTTGTACGATGTGGTCGATGCTATTGGCTCAATGGTAAGTGACTGTGATATCTTACTAGGCAATGCTCGTTCATGTGCCCACAGACCATCAACGATGTTGATGATCTTGAAGCCAACCTCATCATGGACCTTGCAAGGGCCCGACGTGATGTATTTGATGCAGAGAAAACACTTGCCGATTGCATCGTCCGAGAACATGAAGTCATGACGTCTCTTTCAAAACACAAGTCCGCCATCTCTAAGCGCAAGCTCAACAAGGCAGATGTAGGATTGGGTCATATGCACATCACATTCAGGAAACATGGTCTTTCTCACCACCCAGCGCCACACAATTTTCACGGTAAGTACGCCTATCATTTACATAGTACTACCAACTAACACCTTTGTATCATAGACTCATTCGCATCCTGCTGTCAGGTCGCCATCCAGTTGGACTAATGACAAGTACCTTCTTTTGATTTGTATCAAATAGAAACATTGTATTTGGCAGTAGTACTCTCACTAAATATGATTCGGCCATGAAATTTTGTTTATGTCTTGACCTTGGCAGATGTGCTTCAAATTGTTTCAATTTTCTAAGTATAGCTCTAGCTCAAACTACATAGTACTTGTCAGAAATTTCCTAATCGGGTTTCGTCACCTTGTAACGTGTTGCAATGATCCAATGACAAGTCGAGGTCCCAATAGGTTGCAATAAAAGAGTGTGACGTTACAATTATGTTACATTTCACGTTACAATATTGAGTTTATGTCACAATGGCAATTCCAATGAGGTTTCAACCAAGTTCGCAATATTGACCGTCGGCCGCAACTGCCCAAGTTGTTTTTTTGGTACCTTGAGATCTAGATTCAAAGGCTTATCTAAATATTTTAACTGGGTTTCAACGATGTTGGAATACACACAGGCAGGTTTCATTCTAATTGAAACATGATTGAAAGCAAGTAAATTCAATTGCAAACCAGCACTGTGATCCTTTGAATCAACAAAACATATCAAATAATACGAACATGTAAAGTAGCAGTCTGTAGGTAGCGGTTCTACTTCTTCCGAGTGCGCTTTGGTCGGCCTGCAGCCTGCTCACTTGCCGGTCCACTAGATACAGGTGCCAGCATCCCTGCCTTCCTTCCTCGGCCCCGACGACCAGAAGATGGGGCGCTCACTACCACTGGTACATCATCAGGTACTCCAGGGACCTCTAAATCAACAGCCATTGCTGAAGGTCCAGAGTCTTCAGAGGCCGCAGTGGCAGCAGCCGCTCCTGCAGGCTCAGATGCAACAGGTGGTCCAGGGGCTGGAATAGCCGGCAAGGGGGTTGCAGGATTGGGAGCGGTGGTAGCATTTGCAGGGGCAAGCGCCACAATGGCTGGTGCTGAAGGGACAATGGCCGGTGCTGAAGGAGCGATTATGGGTGTAGTAGGCGTGACCGGTCCAGGAATGTCATTGACAGGGTTGTTGTCAGTAGTTGGAGGTCCAGGAAGGTCGTCGAATTCCTTATGCCCTGCATTTGCGATGGCCAAACGCATCAGATCAGAAGTAAAATCTTCACCTTCAGTGTCGGATGTTGCGATGTTGGAAGTTGAGGATGATTGCCAGACGTAGGCATCAATCTTTTTGCGGATAGTGCAAATACGAGGCTGGTCCCAAAGGGTCACCCACAGCTGCTTATAGGCCGTAAACATGGCAGCATATGGTAGCCGAGACTTCGCGCCAACTCCAGCTTTCGTGAATGAAGTGTCGGAAGAAAGGATGAAGATCAACTAGAGAATAGTAGTTAGATGCTGATCCAGAGGATCAAAGATAGCAGAAATAGAACTCACTGCGACCCAACCCCATGCAAGAAGGCCAGGAGTGCTGGACATTGTGCCCCATTTTCGAGCATTGCACTTAGCACGTGGCCAGCCAGAAATGTCTAGCGAATTCTTTCCGAACATCACGATCCTAATTGCCTATGTAATAGATCCGTTAGCACAATTTAAAGAACGCGGTGAAGCTTAAAAATTACCTTCGCGAGTGGTTCCCAGTTACCAAACACTGTGGACATAGTGGGGTCCATCTCTGAATTTGTGAAAAGGACGGGCGGAAACTTTGATGGTGAGGAGCGGCCACCAGCAGTACCTGGTCCTCCAAGCATCTTCTGGATCTCAGGAATGGTATCCCGCTGCATGAAGCTCAGGTCAAAGTAGGACGCATTCAGACCGAAGATGCGCCCTGCCATCAAGCGTATTTTGCCGATCTCGCTGGAGCGTCCACCTTGGAGATGGTGCTCTAGCTGCAACATTTATTAAATCAGATATTAGTTAGTGTTGAATGGGATGATGAAGAATATAAACCAATGTACCAATGATTGAAAATGAGAAGTCGGTACAAAACGGTGGAGATGATCCGGTAGAAGCAAATACACCTCTGTCACAAGGCAAAGTTCTTCGGCACCCTTGGTTGCGTAACGACTAGGGGATATGATGACAGGCGGAGGGTTTGGCACTGGCAATCTTAGAATGCGGTGCTCAGGTGGGAACATCTCAGCAATAACACCATATTTGCGAGCGAAGGTTGAGAGCTCGATGTCGAAGGCCTTTAGCTCATCAGGAACTTGCGCACTCGAACGTCTACGTTGATTGGACGCCAAGACTTTGTTCTTCTCGCCCAGCGTCCGATTATTGTTCTTGAGGGACTGGTTTTCAAGTTGTAGGCGCCGAATAATCTTGAGATGCACGAAGTTAGAGCTACTAATAAATCATAGCGAGTGAAGAAAGGCATCATTACCTCCATGTCTCCACCCTGCAAAGAGGCCGATGACTGAGTGGTGGCTGATGTGGTCGCTGCCACAAAAGACGATGGTACATCCGATTCAGATCCATCATCATACTCTAACTCGGACTCCGAGTCATGTCGGTGTACAATGGGACGCTGAGGCATCACAACAAGTCAAGTAAAACACGGTGCGAAGAATATCAACAGGCCCACCACAATATATAGTCAATCTTGGCTGTGTGACTTGGACCGAACACGAGGAAAGAAAACACGAGGGGAATTACAATGTGAATGATGGCCTTGACATTAAATTGAATCAGCATGCAGGTGATGTCAATATGACACGAGGTAACTTACCTGTGTGCTGCTCTCGACGTAATAAAAAAGATCGGACAGTGCCAGCTAGGCGTCCAATTTAAACAATGAACCTGTTACAATATAAAGCAGTCTATTGATATTAATAAGAGGCAATTCAGACTCACCTGCACTTGCTTGACATCCGTTGAATTGTGCTTGAGTCGTGGTCCCAATTGGCATTCAGAAGTTGCAACTTGGTTACAAGAGTAAACTCAACCAAACGACTTAGTGAGAAATGTGATCGAATGCTGACGTAATCACATTGACAATCCATTGAAACACACCTGAACATCAGTTTCAGATTCAGAATGTTAGTGGTATTTAGATTAGCGTAGGGACAGTGCATAATTCAGAATACATGAAATTAAAATACCCCTGCAACTAATAGTATTCCCGGGGATCACACCACCAACAGTAAGTAATATCATTGAGGAGGTAGGAAGGGATTCGTGGTAGGAGGAGGGGTTGTCTTGGAAGATGAGGGAAGAATATAAGTTGGGTAAGGTCCTTGACCTACGAAATCCTTCTTGACCATGTCCTCGCTCCAGATACTGACACATCTTGCGCTCTATCTGGTTAATTTCGCGCAATTGGAACATGTCCTGCGCCGCAAGACTACTGGAGGAGGTGGGAAGGGATTTGTGGTAGGAGGAGGGGTTGTCCTTGAAGATGAGGGAAGAATGTAAGTTGAGTATTAAGGTCTGAATACTTGACCTACGAAATCCTTCTTGACCATGTCCTCGCTCCAGATACTGACACATCTTGCGCTCTATCTGGTTAATTTCGCGCAATTGGAACATGTCCTGCGCCGCACTACTGGAGGAGGTGGGAAGGGATTCATGGTAATAGGAGGAGGAGTTGTCTAATTGATGGGGGTTGATGTAGAGAACATTGAGCGTGAGATTGACACCAGTAGAAATTTGTGCGTGAATCTCGGCAGCTTTTGCATGCAGCGCTGTAGGGTTGTAATGACCTCTGAGTCCACCTGCCAACCCAATGTGGTACCCCACAGAGAGGACTGCAGAGATGAAGCCTGTTCCACAGTTGTGGGCGTCATGATTCTGCAACCTTTCCCAAGGACATAGTCAGAGAAAATTTCACAGTAAAAGTAAGCACTCACAAGAATGAACACAGCAGTATGAAGACCATCCCATAGGCCAAGGGCCATGATGGTGCGCCGGTGGACACACCTGAGGAAAGATCCAGCTTTCTTGTGCTTCACAGCATGATGGTTATGGTGGTGTGATCCAGCTTCGTGGTGGTGATGGTGAGATTCAGCTTCATGGTGGTGATGTCGCCAAAATTTTCCTTCTCAGAGGAACTGGTGGGGATGTTTGGTGTAACGGGTGGCGCGAGCAAGGGACTAGTAGGAGGCGTAAGCATGATCATGCGGATGAGGCCGATTCAGACAGCTGCAACTTTCCTGCCCTTATGTGGCATCTTTGGCACCTGCGGGACGATGCAATCTGCCCCATCTTGAGGCTAAAGACAGGTCAGTAACTGGCAAAGGACAGCAGATGTGTTACTCACATCATATCGAAGCTCTACTGCGCCCCATGACATGAAATGCTGAAAGAGTCCAGTTTGTGGAGCAAAGGAGTTGCGAGTATCCTCAATGCCTGGGGGTAGGGGGTAGGAAGGATATGAAGTTCTCCAGAAACAGGACCAGGGTTGTTGGTGATTTTGCCCTTGAATGTGTCATGATCACCTATCTTGATGAGAGGAAGGTCAAGACTTGGTTGACACACCTTGTTTCACAGGTCTGGGTGTGTATTTCTTGCTCCACTGCTCCTCGTACTTGACTTCTTCGATATTGAAGAGTTCCATGGTAAGGGCCAACAATGGCGATTCTCGATGCTTGGTTTGATCGTGCAACTAAAGATCTGGTAATGTTCATCAGGTCCTTGACTGAATCTTGAGCAGATGTTGGGTATTACCTGACATGAGGCGGTCCAGGGCCATTGCGACACAGCATGACCCTCTGAATCTGAATCAATGAGTTAGTAACAGGCGCTGTGCGTCATACTAAGATAGAAGAAGACTGTAATAGTAGTAAGAAATGAATGAAATGTTCCTAATAATGAGGACCGTTATCACTAATAGTCGAAGGCAGATGCAGGGAAATAAGGAGGTCGGAAGTAATAAGAGTCACTGGCTGCGGATGTCCTGCATTCGAAGGAACATATCTGTATCAATAGTGTCAACGATCAAAAACTCATCAGGTCTGCTGACATCCTCTACTATCATACAACCCCGAACAATTGAGTGAACTGAGAAAAACTCTGCAGAAGCCCTAGGCTTTCTCTTAACGCGCCAAAACTGAAAGTCTTTGTCCTTTCGTGGACAAATGCCAACCGGTCGATCATATGGGAGAACAAGCGTGACAGGATATTGAACATCCCCTACTGTGCATGTGAAAATCAACATTAGTTTGCCAAAGATGATGCCAGTGTCGGTCTGCAAGATGACGCAATCGTATCGTGGTGAGCCATGAAACATCGGAGTGCATCGAAGGTAGTCCGTGGACACTCGCCAGTCGACAAGTGACTCAAAATTGACTTTAAGGAATCGATATTCCATGATCTAATTCAAAAGGTCTCAGAGATTATGTTATTTCGGAGCATTGAACACCATCAACTCACCATGTCGCTCGCAACGAGTTGAATCCGTCGTCCACCTGGAAACGGTATGCTGTTGGCAGCAAATGCATGGTTCAGAAAGTCGTTTAGCTTGATTCGAAATCTTTCAAACGCTGGGTTACCCAGACTACCCGCCTCAATGAGTGTGAATGACATTGCCGCCTGCTTTGAACCGAGACTAAAATGTTGTGCGTCGGTGGGTTCCGTCGAGTCGATGTCGGTGTCGTCTGGGTTGTCGGTCTCCTGGAGTGCAGTATCGGGTTGGTCTTCTAAGTCGTCGGATATGCTGAGATTCTGAGAGTCAAGGTGATCTAACTTGTTGCGAATGTATTCTGCAATCAAGCTGTCATGGTTGTATCGGAGGATCTTAAAAAAATTCATTGTTAGTCATATATACACGAACTCAGATTCAAAAGTCACTTACCTGTTCAGCAAAGTTCTTGAAATTTGTGCGATCTTGATAGGCATCTTTCAATGGGCCATGCATTTTCTCGTTCGGCTTGGTGCTGTAGTTTCGAGAAACACCTTTCGCCTCGATGTCGTCAAAGAGATGGGCAGAAAGGTGCTTCTTGGGAAAATTCCAGGACTTCTCGGACATCTCTGCTGTATCCTCGATGTATTTCTGACCAAATAATTGGATTCAATGCAATAAATTAGAATTAAACTAAAAATACATACATCCATCAATCCAGTGAGCTTTGACAATGCTTCCCGGCCATTATTGATGGTATCTTCAGTATGAACCTCTAATGAAGCATACATATTGAACTCCACATAGCTTCGGATACAGCGGAGCAGGAGATATGCCTCCGGATCTGTATCGCGGTCGAATACAGTATGCGCTGCAAATACAATAAGCTAAAACAATGTGAATAATAAATTAAAGTGGATGATCTAGGCTTGCCTTGGAGATGTCTTCATATTTCGTTCCGTCGGAAAAAGATACTGATATAACCTGATCGAAGTGATTCAGGTTTCGCCAACGCGGAATTGATTGAAAGCTGACAATATAAATGAGAACCTACATAAGTACAGCGGAAAAATGACTCACAAGCTGTCAATCTGGACAGCAGCCTGTCGACCCAAACATTCAACCCATTTCTGCAGTTCGGGCCACTTGTGATCACTGAACAATCCCTCGTCGTTGAAGTGGAGTTTGTCGTGTGATAGAGCCCTGTGAATGTCGGTGTGCTCCAGAACGCCGAATGAACTCTGAAAACAAAACAGTGATAATAAACTAAGTAAGATAAAGATAAGGATAAGAGCGAGACTCACGTCGACATCACGGAGGCTCTGGGAACTCAAAATTTGCTCTCTTGCGGCCAATGTAGTACATTCTCGCGCTCGAGCAAGCAATGCCTTAGTTTCTGTGCATGTGCGGAGAGGAAATACCTTGAGAGTGTTTGAAAGCTCGTCACGAGGCACTAGACAGACAGGACAAGGAAATTTGCCCATTAAACCACGAATCAATGCCATTACAGCCCTACAACAGTGAACACATTCAAATGTCAGAGATATCTAATAGTTACAGGAGCTAGAATACACATACTGTTCTTCGTAGTCTGCAGATAGTATTAGTACAATTGGATAGAAGACGCGAATAATGTCGTCCCAGCATTTGATGGCGGAACCTAACCTCGATAGCGGTGCCAGACAGTCGAGAATCTTCAGAAATGAGGCATGCCACACCGCATTCTTGAAGTTGACAAAAGCAGGCTTTCCCGAATGCTGCTTGTCTTCCTTTACCTGTCCTGAGTGTTAATAATGAAATCATCAGTAGTTTTAAGGAAGAGTAGAGCGAACGATAGGCAGCCAGCCAACAATGCGCCCTCCACCCAAGCCTTCTCCATTGCGAATCCCAATAGGAAGATTGGCACAACGAGCGACTACAGGGTAGCCTTTCGCATGACCGAATGACGACAATTTTGCTTTGTCGGCATACAAAATGAACGCAAGAGGTTTTGCGTCTGATGGGATTTTCGACTATGATGATATTCAGTCAATGGTATACACTACAGAGCAGATACTTGACATGATACTAATATAAAAATGACCTACCTGATACTCCCAGAACGCATTAGCAGTCCATGGTTCATGAATGAACCGAACGAAGTTCTCGCCATTGAACTTTGACAGCCTTTGTGCATCGAAGACGAAGTTCGGACCTACTTGCGGATCTTGAAGTAAATCAGTGACCCAGTCCCACAGTGAACGATGAAATAGCGGGAATGTTTGATCAACGCCTCGAAAAGGCACAATAACTTCCTCCTTTGTAAACTATTACATGACAGAAGCAAAATAAGCATAGTATATACGAAGTTAGTGAATAGTACACACAGGTGTCATCTTGAATGATGCTGCATCCCACATGTCTCTCACATCTTTGCGATTCTTGAGGGTAAAGAGCTCAGTCCTGCTGCGATGAATGAGGCGAATGAGTCGGTCCAGCTGCTCATGAGAGAGTCCAGCGTCGTGAGCGAGTTCTGCAACCTCGAAGTCCATACGAGTGCGAAACGGCTGCCAGGGAATAGGATCTGCTTCTGGAACTGCTGGTGGGGCACCGGGACCGCGTCCATAGTCCTCGAAGCGGTACACTTTGGTGGGGATACCACTACTGGGGTGGTATTCCACTTTGATATCGTCAATGTCGTGCTGGGGTGCAGGTGATGTTGATCCAGATGGTGGCGGATCACCTGTATAGACATAAGTTGAAAACATGATGATACAAAGAAATGACGAAAACATACCATCAGAATCGGTCTGTCCCACATCAGCATCATGTTGGTAGTCTATCTGATTATCGAAATCGAAATCATCACCCTCCGAGCGATTGTTGATAGCTTCCGTCAATGCACGACAGGTCAGTGTTGGCGATCGAGGACAAACGAAAGTGACGACTTACAAGATGTTGAGCCACTGATGGACGGATGGACACCAGCGAACACGCTACCCTGTTCTCGCTCTACAATTAATTAACATTAGTGTAGAATCAGAATGATGCTAGTAATATGTTAGACATACCTTGACGTATGACCCTAGCAAGCTCCAAATCCTCTCCCCTTTGTTCAGAGCGCCTCTGGCAAGCCTTTTCGTGTGTTCGGAATCCTTGGCGATGAAAGGATCGGCCACAATAATCACAGCATCGTTGCGAATCAGCAGGCATCTAATAATATGATATTGAAACTGGGACACATCAGCATCAAATTCAGATCAGAGACAGTGATGAGACTTACATGAATTGTTAGTGAAGATGGGTGTAAAATCACCTCTCAAAAGACAGCAGATGGTGTGGCACTTTGGTGGAGAAGCACTGGAGGGTGAAGTCGGGTATACAAAGCTTGCAGAATCTAAAATATGTAAGTGAATTATTAGCAGACTAAGAACATTTAAAAGGCACAGATCTGCGAATGAAATTATACAAATCAGAACTGTAACAAGGAGAACAGAAGGTACTAACGAGGGCTGAAGTTGTTGGTGAAGGGGTGTTGAGAGGATGGTGCGGTATCTGAATAAACAGCTGGCTACAGTGTTGCAATTGACGTACCAAGGGTCTAGATTCAGCATCAATATTACAAATCAGTTACAATGATGCAACTCTGGTATAAATATTCCTAATGACGCGTGCACCTAACTTAGGGTTCGGGACGCAAGTTGGCTGCGTTTTTTGGTGTTTCGACCAATCACGACCCATTGCAATATCGTGACTCGGTATCAATACGGTTGAAACCGAGTCTCACAGGCACGCTGTTGCAACCGACTTACGAAATTTCCGACACTAGTAGTAGCGCTTGAGAAATGGTGACTAGTACTAGTATTTTACTGACAAACACTGTAAGCAGCTGTACATCCTGTGAGCTCTGTCCCTCTGTGGGTTACTGTGAGGAACTAGTATCAGAAAATGTTGATGCTGGGAGAAATCTACTGTGAGCTCTGTGCCGCTGTGGGGCGCTGTGGGTTACTGTCGGAAACTGTCGGAAATGTTATGTCTGTGGAGAAAATTGGGGTTTACTGATGCTGGGAGATTGGACTGCACGCGCGCTGCGATGGCGTTGCACAAGGCTGTAAAGAAATTGCGGCGCAATAATGTTCCATTGGAACAGCAGATTGTATTTGTCCACATAGGTGTCTAGTTTGAGGCACGTTCGCCGCATTATTGTATTTTATGTGACTCTAATTGCTTTCATTCATTCCTTCGCTGTCCTACCTAGATCTCAGTTGTTTAGTAAATCATGCGTGCCCGATATATTTTCTGTTTATTTCCTACAAGCTAACCGCTCGCCTGCGGACAGACACGTCAAGAGCATAAGAAGTTGCATTCTGAATTCTAACAATCCCATGAAGGGTGCATGACGACGCCATTATGCTCTCGAGGTTGCAACGCGGACTGAATGAGTGTGAAACAGAGAAGAACAGTCCGAAGAAAGCCGAAAATTTGAGCACAGAAAGGACTCCATGGCAGGTGGAGTCACCTTCTATACGTGTCAGAGAAAATTGAAGAACAGAAAGGAGCACGGGTGGAGCAGGAACTTGGGCTCAGGTGGAGCGTGCAGGTGGCGACGACACGGATTGGTTCCGTGGGATCAAATGTCCCGTCCTTACAATATGTAGAAATCGCAAAGGGGCCTGGCCAGATGAGGAGTGTTCCCAGTGCGTATTCTAGCACCGCTCATGGTAACGTTATCTGATCACGAGTACATTGTCTCGCCCCACGCCGAGAAGCCAATTTTCAACCAGAGTCCTCCTAGTAAATCCCGCAATTCGTTCGTATGTTCCCTCCCAGCTTCAAGCTTAGTGCAACTCAGTCACGTGGGTATTCCGAGTCTCTACCACCGATGCGGCTTTTTCTTTTTACCATTCAACTAACGTAACCATAAAGGGCTACCACTAACCACAAGTGCTAAAAGTATTCTCAGTCCGGTCTCCACACATGCTTTGTCCATTGCTGGAATTTTTGGAGGGGTTGCCCTTGGAGTTTGGTTTCTTTGGTTCATCCCGCAGGTGCAAACCTAAGGCAAACGTCACATCCGATGAATCTTCTCCTCTCCTGCACCCAGATCAAATACGAACTGACCTTCAGGTGAGGGATTTAGTGGCATTCACGCTTACCTAGCATTGCAGGACTGATCGAAGAGGGTGAACAGAGGGATCATGCCCAGGCCACCACATTAAACAACGAGGCATTACTCTGTTCCATCTGTACAAATCTGGATTTTTACCAGATCTTCCTCGATGGCATCCCGGAAACGGAGGACATCCCGCTCGATCGCCTCTCGTCCATCTTAAAAAAATCCTACCAATGCAGTTTTTGTCGCCTCATATCCTTTCACGTCCGCCGAACATGGATGTTGGACAAGTTTCCTCATATCGATATATCAGGGATCGAATGCAGGATGTTCACGAAATCTTGTGGCTGTCTTCACTTGGCCTCTTATCCACCATCCAAATTCCGTTGCTACCGCCTCTTCATCACCATGGAAGGCCTAGACGACCTCTGGAAGAGATATCCAGCTTTCAGGATAGCAAATGCGCTTAATATTCACCTCATGCAAGAAGACGCTTTCAAGTTTGGAAGACCGACCGACCTTCATTGTCGCAGGACGAAAAGTACTGTGGATATCAACATGGTAAAGAAGTGGATTACACTGTGCCAGGGGAGCCATGGAGAAATATGTAAAAGTCTCTCAAGAATAGGCGAAGATGACAACAGGAAACTGCCGGGGTTTGTGAGAGTGGTGGATGTAATATTGATGGCTGTGGTTCCTGCTCCTTCTGGTTGTCGCTATGTCGCCCTCAGTTACATATGGGGAGGCATCGGCGCAGAGTATTGGACAACGGAGGATAATGTAGCAGAGCGCGGCATGCCTGGCGGGTTGAACACGGCAAAGCTCCCTGATACCATCACTGATTCGATTCTTTTCGTTCGGCAACTTGGTAAACGTTATATATGGATTGATGCTCTGTGCATCATTCAAGACAATCCGCAGGACAAGTTCGCTCAGGTTCACGAAATGGATTTGGTCTATGGCTTGTCTTATCTCACAATAATCGCTGCTGGTGGCACGACGGCTCGAGACCCTCTCCCAGGGTGCCGTCCGCACACCAGACCGCAACAGCATATCGAGGTCGTTCAAGGACTTCATCTCTCTGCGGCACCTCCAAGACTCACGGAGGCTCTTGCTTTGTCCGCATGGAATACACGTTGTTGGACCTATCAAGAGTGTGCGCTTTCCCGCCGTAGGATATATTTCACTGGGCAGCAAGTCTACTTTGAATGCCAGTTTGATGTCTTATGTGAAGACATCATCGCTGAAAGCAAGTATGACTCGACCAATTTTCTCAAGTATTTACGGGCAGAATACTTCCCTCAGTCATTGAACCCCTTCACGAGTTACGCGAGGGCCGTTAAACAGTGTACGCAGCGCAATCTCACCGTGGAATCAGACATCGTCGATGCTCTCACCGGAGTGACAAATGCTTTGGCAAAAGTCTTTGGGCTTGGTGACCCAGCCAGAGCCTTTCACTATGGAATGATGTTGACGGACCTACACCACGCGCTTCTCTGGCATCACAATCCACACACACCTCGTACTCGTCGTTCGCTCCCTGATGGTTGCAGTTTACCTTGGCCTTCTTGGACATGGGCTGCGTGGCGTGGAGCTGTTAGCTACATGACGGAACATCGGTATTTGGTGACCCACCCTGAGGATGCTTGGCTCGTGGACTATTATAGCAACCCTTTGGTGGTAGAAATGTTTATTGATTCATGGTACATTGTCGACCATCGTGGCGTCATCGTGCAGATTGAATGTACGCAGGGATTCCCAGCGAGTTCTTTTGATTCGTGAGGCAGAGGGAGAGGTGTCCACGTATTCTCCTCCACGAGGGGTCATAGACCCGACGGAGATGACCCTAAACATCCACCGAGCGCTCGACCCAGGCACCCTCATTTTCCGCACGACTTCTAGCCACTTTGCCATTGCACGGCGCCGTGAAGAATCACACCCATCTATTCACCACGGTCTGTTCGACATTCTCTCCGCGTCCCACCCTCCCACTTGGGTTGGCACCGCCGTGCTGCCACTGGACGTTGTCCTACCGACTTCAGTGGAATTTATCGTCCTTTCCCGCACCAGTATGCGCGGCGCGCACGATGTCGAGAGTCTCGAGTATTACCACGATTGCCTGCTACATGTGATGGCGGTTAGTGAGAGTGGGGGTTTGATGGAACGTGTTGGGTTGGGCATCATTCATGAAGTAGCCTGGATAGCTTCAAGGGCAGAGGAGAGGGTTGTGTTTCTTCGATAATGGTTGGTAGTCGCGATAGAATATCTCGCCTACAGGCTAGGAAATATAGGAGATTTAAGATGAATCGACTCACCCCGAGTATTAGTCAAACTTTCCAGATGATAGTTATTTGTGACATCTAATGTGAATTTGTGCAATGTAGATACTAGACAGTGAATGTACGCCGGCGATTTGTCTGTTGTCGCAACTTTGCAAATGAGGTTTTGCGCGAAGTCTTTGCTAAATCCAGGGAGTATACTCATAATATACTTTCCACAGAAATCGCGATGCATAATATAGGTCCACAAATCGCTGCCGGTATCCCAGCTGACTGCCACAATCAACCGAAAATGCAGAGCCTATGATTGCAGCCCAAGAATGATGAATGCCTCTTAAGAAAATTAAATGCAAGTCCTAATGGGGGGTATAAATGAAAGCCATATGCTCGATAAAACTAAAAACAATCATTGCGATCAGGGTCGTGGACGAGGGGTAAACTTCATGAGACATCCGTCTTTAGGGAACAGAGTCGCAATGATCCTGCAGAACTTGTTAGCGTATGGTCAACGTGCGCGTGCCATGATACTTACTGCACTTGATCGCTTTCGGGTGTGATGTGGTGCTCCCAGTCCATCAACACGCTCGCAGTGGCAAGAACCAGTCCGATGTTCATCGTCGCGTACTCTATGCCAACGCATTTGTGAGGACCGCTACCAAAGACCAAGTAATTCCTCGGGTTCGTGTTGGCGGAGCTGTTGGGATCGAGCCAACGGTCGGGGATGAGCTTGTCGTGCTCGGGGAAAACAGACGGGTCGTGCAGAGAGTTGTAGAATGAGGGTATCACCATGCTATTTACGGGAACAGTATAATCATTAGAGATGGGGAAAGGCTTTGTCGTTCTATAAGGAACCTAAGCGAAGGTGTGTCAGGAAGTTGCCGTCAAATTCACGTGAAGCACAAACCATGGTTACGGGGGGCTTGACACGCATGCTCTCCTTGACAAAAGCCTTCAAATATGGCATTTGGTCGAGCATTTCAAGGGTGATTGGTTTGTCGACGTCTCCAGCGCGAACGCGGTACTGTTCTTCCCTGACCTTGGCCAAAATATCGGGATTGTCTGCCAAGTGCTGGAACCCGTAAATCAACCCACTACTCATGGCATCCTGCGAGGCAAACAAGAACGAGAACACAACCATAGCCATCTCGCGGTCGCTGAAATCCTTACGGCCCTTGTATCCTGGGGCCTCCAACTCCTTGACCCATTCGTCAAGCATGCATTCAGGCTCGCAACCATCGGCAATGGCGGTTTTGGCCTTGGATGCAGCAAGCTCCAGCCACTTGATGGCGATCTTGCGGGCTTGAATAGCCCTGTATACTTTTGTACCAGGGACGGCCAAAGGGAAGTTGACAAGTTCGAGGGCTTGCGTGATGTCCCAGTATTTCTCGCTGATCTCAATAGCGCCATGCTCGGGGATGTGATTACCGCAGAAAACACGAAGGGAAGTGATCATGTTGAGGTTGCGCGCGGTCATCATGATAGACTGTGGTGAAGGATCTTTCTGCGCGGTTACAAGCCATTGACTAAAGTGCTGGCGAGTAATCGCGTCCTGAATACCAATGTAGATGCTGAAGCAGGGATTGAGAAAAAAAAAGATGATGGGAATCATTAGAAATACTGACCTGAGAGCTTTACGGGTAAATAAAGTGTTCAGGACTTTCCGGTACTCGACGTGAGATTTCCCATTTAGGAATACCCAATTGTCAGGCATGAGAATTTGCTTTGCTGAGTGCACAAGGCAAGGCTCAGCATGGGCTGGAGAATTCAGGATTTTCCGCGAATACTCATTAGATGAAGCCATGACAATGAAACTGAGAACACGTTGAGACGAGTGGTCAACCATAGGCAACGGCAGACCTACATGTTAAACACGCTTATAGCGCTCAAAGCGCCAGAGTTCCACTGTCTCATGTAGCCCTCCATGGTTGGTTTCATGGAGTCTGCAAACTTTCCAATGATTGGAATTGTCCATGAGTCGCCAGGCAAGTGCTTTTTCTTGGATCTGTAAACAGACTGTTCAAGCACGAGGAGAGTACCGACTATGGCAGCGGTTGTACACAACCAGGTTGCAGACTTTGAATTAGATACAATGAAGGACGGTATGGGAATATCAACGAAAGAGCTGGAGGTGGAAGATGGAATGGCCGGTACCGCAGAAGAGGTGAATTGACGGATAAATGATGCCATGAGCCAATCAAGCGAAGGTGACCAGACTGTTCGTAATCTTGACTGCAGAAGGAATAAGCGTAACGAGCGTCGGAAGTGAACTCAAGGCTTTAAAGACAAAACGAAACTTGAATGATTCTGATTGGCTGGAATACAAAATCAGTCGATTGTACACCCTGGGAATGGGCGTTAGTTGCGGCACGACTTCGGCCCGTATACAATGGGGGCAACTCACTGCTCAAAGAACTTTGAAGGCTGCCAAGCTGGAACGTCCTTCTGATCCCTGCCATGATGTCTGAATCGTTTGTTCGAGTCAAACTCAGGCAGATTCTCCCTTGCGATGTTGGGATACTGCTGCGATTATCCAAGATCCTGCACTTACTATTCTCTTGCCAAGCCAGGACTCTGGCATCAGCTTGAAGGGCCAAGGCCAACTTCAAATCATCTAGGCATCGCCTGGTTTTGTGACCTTGATGCGGCTTTAATCGCATCACCTGGGCATGATGGATTCGGTGACGTGCATTTTGTGATGGTTGTTGGTAGGAGAGTTCCAAACCGCCAGCACGCAGAAAATTACCCGTCCTAAGTACTTTTCTCACTCCTAGTGCCACTTATGCTCATGCCAGTTAACGTGGCTACTTTAAGCTTTAGATCATACACTCCCCAGGCTGGGCTAGCCAAGTGGAGCTGAGAGCGCCAATCCACTCCATATTGAGAAACAACACGAGGTCTGCGTTAGACTGATCGTATCAATGATGCTCCTTCAAAAACCAACGCGAGCGACATCATTTTCGCGTATCACTGCTTTGCTCTTAGAAGGGAAGGCTATTTTTTCATCTATGAGGTCTGTCTAGAGCAACGAAAATGCATAACACGTCATACGGTAGAGACAGTTTTTCTGAATTACTGCGTCCTTCCAAAGGTAGTCTCACATAGCCAAACCATAAAAAAGGACGTTCCTTCTTACTATGAAGGCAAGCAAGGTTTGTGCTCACTGGTGATAAAGTCGTTGCTCTTCGAATTCACCGGGTGTTACCATGTTCTACTTCACTACTTCAGCAGGAACAACTATTCAGGCCGCCTATTTTGGCGTGCCTTCGTCGGATGGTGGTATATCTAATATAAACAATGCCAGCGTTACAATACGTCTTGAAAATTTACCTCTCACTAACACCCATCCTCGAATATGACCATAGTCTCGAATGATCCCAGTTTGTGGCCCTACATCGACGCGTTTCGTTTCTTCAGCTATTTTGTAGGTGCGTGGAGACTCATTCAGATGATGGTGATTTCTCGTCTAAGTATGATTGCGGCCCCATCTCACAGTTGCTTCCTCTGTCGCTGTGATTTATGATTGGGGTGAGCAAAACAACATTGAAGAACTTACATCGTCTTATAGTATTTCCAGTCTTGTCATTCGGGCAGGAGGTAAGTCGATACCATTACAAGAACAACACCTTCACTCAGAATTGTTCCACAGGTTGATTTGATATGGGTGAGCAGGGTCCCACGTATCAGAAGAACAACACTATAACACAATTGATTCGGGGCAGAGCCAACGTTGGTCATTCATGACTTTTCTATATCTCAGTGTAAGTAGCTCATGTTACCAATGCGAATCGTGCCAAGTTCAAAATATTCTATTAGGTGCGCTACCTTGGGATACCATACGTCACGTATGTATGCAGGCCTACTAGTTGGCGTTGTGCTGATAAACCGTTTCGCAATCAGCATCAGCATACTGTGTATGTTCTACTACGCGTGCCTTGTTTTCGTCCTCTGACCGACGGCACGCAGTAAGTCTTCCGACAGTTTTGGTCTCAGATGTAGTGAGTGTTCTATACCGGCGATGCGTACTATTACCTTTCAATTAACTGCGTTCCAATGTAGGGGTGAGTGATATCTTGAACAGCTTGTCCTTCATTATATGACTTCAAACAGCTGTAAGTTTGTATAGAATGTTTTGTCCGCCAAGGCTAATCAATGACCGGGTGTCTCAGGCACCGTCATAAATTTTGTACTGAATTGGTTGAGTTTTATCGTAAATGCCATGCTGGGCGGTGAGTTCGATATCTCGGTCATATCGACTTGACTGAAACATCATGAAAGTTATCATGATCGCTCGGTTATATGCCATGTACCAGAAATCCAAGAAGGTGCTGATCTTCGTCCTCGTCGTCTTCTCGGCCATCACGATCGCCTGCGGAGTGTTTGTTGGAATATTGGACAAAAATACCTCGGCAGGTAAGTTTCAGCTATGGTCGACAAACTCGAGGGCATGAAGCTCATCAGGTGGATTCTAGAGGAGGTTATTTTCTCTGGCAACTACCAATGCGATTTCACGATTCAGGAAAATGCCCAATCTTTGGTCCCAAAGACTTGGATACTCGGTACTGTATGGGAAATCGTCGCACTGTCCCTGGCAGTCTGGGTGGGTGTAAAAGACTTCCGTTCAAAACCATCGACAGGATCAGTTATGGGGGACTGTTTATCAGTGTTGATGAAAACTCATATAATATACTTCGCAAGGTAAGCTCATATTTGATTAAGTCCTCACAGCTTGAACCTGACACTCTGCGTGCGTTAGCTTTGTCGCTAGTTCCTGCTTCCACCTAGGTGATTTCTCTCCGAAAATGGAGGTAAGCCACCTGTTGTTGACATCTGCGTGTGGCTTTTGTTCATCATTTCCATAGACATCGTCTTCTGTGGGAGGTCAGGTTTATGATGGATTTCTTATGTTCTGGGGGCTCGTGCAGATGTTTGTGCTGGGACCGCGCCTTATCCTTAGTGTCAGAGAGCTTAATGCTCTGCCTTTGGATGATGGTCCCGATGAAGTGGGGACGGGTGCGACTATTAACTTTCAGATGCAAGTCCGTATGTCAACTAGCAGCGAAGCGTAGGATGGGAGTATGTATGAGGAGGCGAGGAGAGGGCAATGAGCTTTTGATTTGTCGCTTTATATCCGCTAAATGATCCTGATGATAAAACAACGAAAAGATGGATACCATAACTCAGACGCGCGTTCGGAGTACTCTTTCAGAAGCTTCAGATCTTCGTAATTGGCTCAGACTGGAGCGGCAGTTCGACTGATCAGTCACTCGAGATGAGCGACGAGTCCCAGATCAAAAAAAATGATGTTCCCATATAAACGTGGGTTCAATGCAAGTGAAGCGGTCGTATAACACAAGACATCATGAAAGATGCTCACCACATGATACACTATGAGCACTCCACGATGCTGAATCACTAATTCCAAGACAGCTTTGGTGGACGCAGGCAGTCCACATGGCCAAGACATGCTTAGGACGAGAGAAGAATCTGAAAAGTTGGTACAGCCATGAGGGCCAATGGCCCAAAGATTGGGCCATCAATTACGAAGTGCGGACAACAACGATTTGCACCCCTTTGTATTCAAAAGACGTGCAAATAGACAAAAGTCTATCAGAGCTAGGGGCACTTCTTGAATCCAATTTCGAATCGCGAACTTCAAAGATGCAGCCGTGCTAAATAAACCACGATATGCAATTCCAAAGTCTTGTGACCGTAGCTGTAATCCAAGCAATGAGAAAATAAGTCGATTCCTATTTTGCATCGACGTCGGCCGTCGTCGGTGGGACGGAAATATAATAACACATTCTCCCCGGAACTTGATAAAATCCGGTAGCCGTGACACTGTCAAACGTGGGTTCCTATCTTCAGGGACCCAATTACCTTTGTACAAGGTCAGACAACCCACAATCGTCGAACAACGAAGATATAGAATTAATTACTCACAAAATACAAAAATCATCGTGAACTTGGCGCCTTGAAACCCTTCAACCACTCCATGACGAAAACAATCATCTCCCCATGAATCTTTCTAATATCCTTAGGCTCATCGCTGATGTTCTTCAATCCGTACTCATCATAATGATGAACAGCGTCTACATTGACCAACGTCAGATGCACATACATATAACAGTCGAGCTGTCAATACATACTGGGGATGATCTTGAAAGGTTGGAGGATCGTATCTTCGCGGTCAGCTGCGTAATCACTGTGCGGAGTACAAGGTCTCCAAGGGTCGACTTGACGTGAGAATTAGCATGTGGCGCCTAAATAAACACCGCGACAGAGAAAGCTCACCCTCGCCATCGATAATGGCTAGCCTATCAGCGGCAATCGCGAAATCGCCCAATGCATTCACAGCAGTGATATTGGGCATGGGTGGCACAACAAAGTGCTTCCCAGCTGGGTAAGCCTGGTTCAAGTCCATGTGAGTCCCGCTACAGCGCGAACCAACTCTGACGTACCTGTCTGCAAATCTTCGAAGAGTATTCAAGTGTCAACAACTTGGAGACGATTCGTGGGTAGGCTGGGTCGGGAGGGGCGGTCTACATTGAAGATATGCATGCATTCATGAATCGCTCAAAAAGCACGTTTGAGAACTCACCGAAAAGAAGCCCCACTCCGTGCAAACCTGAAACAGCCATAACCGCCATTCCTGATCTAAACCAGTGGCGAGAAAATTGCTATCGTTATATGTGCCGAAACACTATGCTTATTTTCGTCAGGAAACATTGGACATGTGATGGTGGGGCTTACATCCTCGACAGACGTGTCGCACTGTGAGACAAAGTTCTACTGGTATTCAGAAATTGCGCCCTAGTACCAACTAGATTCAGTGATCCTTACCTCTTTGATGTATTGAGCGTAGTTCAGGATGGAGAAGTCGAGCTTGATGCCACCAGGGAGATGAACGAGCCGATCTTCATGTCCGACAGGTAATGACGAAACACTATCATTTCCAAGGATAGGCTTATCCAAGAAAGCACAAAACTCGTCAAATTTGGTGCTCCCTACAGCAGGGTCCCAGACTTTAGCTTGCCAATAACCAAGAGGAGTCTAGTTGTTGCACCGTTCACACGCGCAAGCAGTTCAGTGGGATACAGGACATACCTCCAAAACGGATATGAAATCATCATCGTGCGCGAGATCCTCGAGACCAAATAATGACTTCAAGTAGCGCTTTGCATAAGGCACGCCCAAGAGGGCGTCGATTGCTAGGGTGGCGTGCTCGAGTTGCCTAGCGCATGTAGGGATCTGCAGCGTTTCGAATAATCTCGTAATATTCCCAGTTGGATAGCGTGGCATGCGTCACGCCTGTTGGCGAGTCAAATCATGAATGGACTCGTGTGTCGTTCTCATGACCTACCGCTGGAAGCAATTGCGCCGTAGACGAGATCGGGGTATAGGATTTTCATGTGAGCTGCTCGAGCGCCGGCATAGGAACCCTTTCAGTGCTGGTAAGGGATGCTGTCTCATTCAGTGATTAAAATGCCTCACACCATAGTATATCCACGGAGTATTCGGAGCTGTCAGATCCTCATGAATGCCAGGGAACGTCACGTTCGCCATGAAACGAGCCGAGTCAGCGGCGGCTTGATCGTTGTTCAACCACCTACACACCATCAATCCTCAAATGCGTGTGATACGAGCATGCAAATAATTCACCTCAGGTTGTCAGTGGAGAAGTCTGGGACAGGAACAGACTTTCCTGCGCAATCATGAATACAAGTTAAGTTATTTCAAGATCTTTGCCCACTTACCATAATAACGGTGCTCAAGCACGACCCCGACCCCTCCTGTCGCCCTGGCCAATATCTCGACGATACCGGTATCCAAGAAGGGAATGCGGTCCTCGCCGCTCGTCTCACCACCATCCAAAACAATCACTGGTCCACCAGAACCTGGTGTATAATGACGGGTGTTGATCCAGTACCGCTGCTTGAACGTGTCTGACGAATTTGAAAAATGATCTATGGGCTGCGTGAACCACTGGTCCGGGAACTCTTCGGTGTCCGCCTTGAAGACGATGTTGCTGGTGTCTTGGACTACTAGAGCTGGTCTTTGGCTGATATGCCTCTCTTTTACTCTTTCACGGTTGGCGAGCCTCCAGAGGTTGACTCCTTGAGCGCCATAAGCTCGAATGTAATCGGCTCCGCTTGCAGATGCTGCATTAGCGGTGAGCAAGAGGGTTGAGGAAAGGAGAGCGACGGCCAGCCTCATTTGTAGCCCTAGGTTTCGAACAAAACTTGGTCAGTCACTACCAAGCTATAGCTAAAGTCGACGACTACTACAAGACTGAGCTGTGAGTAAATTCGGTTCCACGTTCCACACGGTGCTATGGTGCAAAGTGCCATCACTTAGCGGACGGGCCGCCGCTGGCGCGAACCTCCGCTCTGCGATTGACATAAATGTTAACATTAATGATAATTGTTGCAAACGGCCAGCGAAGACTAGTGCCACTGGACGGAAGGTAAACAGACTGGTCATAAGTCACGGTGATACACGAAAAAGGACAACCACGGTCTGGTTATTAAGATCCTAAACCCAATTACCAGCACCTGGGCCACACAGCGAGTCGTCACCACTTCACCTATCGTCACTGATCATCATCGCAGAGCCGTCCGACTCGGAAGATACATACACCCATCTGGTAGTTGCGTGCCAGGCGCAACTGGACTAGAAGGTTGGCTTTGTGGATTCATCACAAAGGCTAGTTCCAAAAGGTCATATACGTACCCACATGCCGTTGCTGCAATGCGGTGCCTGACAATTCCTGCAACCTCGAAGCGTGTAGGAGTGCGTCACTGTAATGTGTGTACCATGGGGACACTGCCTTAATATAGGATGCCTTTTTTCCCTTGATGTGAACTACATGTGAACCTTTTATCCCCGCAACGTGTATCCCATGATGGGAGGACCCAGGTGAATTTCTGAGGCGTGTTTTGGGGGCACCCTTCATTCGCAGAGGCGTGTGTTGAAACAAAGGCTCTGTTGTATTATCATCGGACCGATTGGGATGTAGAATGAATAGGGCCCAGTAAGAAGAGAGACAAGAGACAGAGCCCAACGGGTGAATGCGATTCCAACACGATCATGGGTAATTCCGGATAGTGACCTCCGACGGAAGAGTCCGGGAGAATGGCGTCAATGGGTCTAGACCAGAGTCTGGCCCTTATGACATCAGACCCCGTGATGGAGGATAAGCTTAGAAGGTATCAAGTCCGAGAAAACCAAAAATTCAAAGGCAAGAACGTAAACCCTCACTCGAGGCCTCCAGGCCCTTTGTCACTGTTGTTTGCGATGAGCACCAACGATTTCTTTACGAGCGTACCGTTCTCTGGTCAACATGGAAGAGGTCACTCAACAGATCAAGAGAATGTCGTTTCCTTTGCTCATGCTATCGCAGCACGCTTCGGATCCGCTGATCTTCTCACCGCACGTATCCTCCCCGACGAGCAACAACAACCATCACAAAATATTCCTTTACCACCCAAACCAACTCTTCCACCACCCTCTAAACCCGTATCATCATCACCATCATCATCGTCATCCACCTTCACTCCAGTCAACCCATCCGACCTCGCAGCTTACCTCGCGGACCCCTCCATTCTCATCCTCGATATCCGCCCACATGCCGCCCATACCGCAGCCCGTCTTCACCGAGCCCTCTCCCTTAGTATACCAAGTACTCTCATCAAGCGCCCTCTCTTTGGTCTCTCCAAACTTGTTCAGATGCTTCATTCATCATCTGCACGTGCAAGATTCGCAGCGTGGCCAAACGCAAGCCATATATTGGTATATGACGCCGACTCTGTCCTCGTTCCTGACACCAGTAATATTGCTGGCCTGCTCAGAAAATTCCGTGCAGAGGGTTTCACAGGCGAACTTGCCTGGGTAAAAGGTGGATTTCAGGCTGTGTGGCGAGAGGCACGCCACTGCGTCACAACTGATCACCCTAGTCCGGACGAGGACGAGCCAGATGGCACAACATTCTCTGGAGCACTGCGCACAAAGCATCTTCCCAAGGCCGCCTTTTCGCTTTCAACCACAACAGCCGCAAACGCAGCTTCGGGCACACCGGCAGTCACAAACGCTGCCAACCCTTTCTTCGATACCATCCGCCAAAACTTGGAACTCAGCCAGGGAATCACAGAACGTATTCCCCTCCGTCTTCCCAGGCGTGTACGGAGACGCATCAATGACCTCCCATTTCGTTGGCTTCAAGATATCGCTGGTCGTTCTGCCCTTCGTCCTTCTCACTCTTCTTCATTCCCAGGGGAAATGAGTGTTGAGAGCGGCAGCGAGAGCTCTGATGATCCACATGATTCTGATCCAGACTCGAATGACCCTGATGTCGAGGAAGGCGCTGAAACTCTTGCCATGCAATTTTACCGCATAGAATTAGCAGAGCAAAGACGTCTGAGATCTGTCATGGAGCATCACGCAAGGGAAAGCGAGGTCAGCGCGTATGCTGCTGCTGGTCAAGCCTATACCTTGGGTGAGGGCGGGCAGGGTATTATCGGTGTCGGTGCACGTTCTGCCACTGTAGCAGGCATAAAGACCCTTCCTTCTACCCCCGTGCAAGGCTCATTTCCATTCAGTATTACGGCAGGCGTCGAGAAAGGAGCCAAGAATAGGTGGGCTTTTTTATTCTTATCGCTGCGTTTGTTTCGATGCCATTCTGTTTTCTTCATGATCGTGTACCTCCCGCATCATGCCTTTGGCTCCACATTACGTCACTGGCGTGAAATGGCCAACCCGACCAGTGCGGGGCTCCAGTCACGTCATTACTTGATGTTTTCAATGACTCTTTGGTGTGCAAAAGCCGCTCCGCAAAGCTCCTGTTCGTTTTGGGATCTAACGATCTTGGATGAGCTGTCTTGTTGGCGATGGTGGTCTGGCGCGTGTCATAGTAGTTATCGTGCATTTTCTTGTATTTAAAAACTTACCAACATTAACACGACGTGTTTTCTCCGCCTGTCATATCAAAACCCAAAACCCAAACTCATATCGTTTCTTTAGGTACAACCATATATGGCCCTTCGAGCATGCTCGTGTCCGTCTCCATGATGGCCGTCACCAAGGCTCGCATCTAGGGCATAGCTCCAAGCGAAGCAAGGAGGATAAGAAGAAAGTTGCTTCCGTCAGTGCGGCGACCGGCTCCGAACCGAGCACCACACTTGTTCCTTCGTCAGAATCTCAATTAGCTTTACTCTCAGCTACTACTCCGACGAACGCACCAGAAGATGATAGGAATACGCTTATGAGCGTCGATAGAAATCCTATCTGTACGCCGTCATCGTCGGGCATGCCACCTCCGTCTTCTGTCCCGATGACACCGTTCTATTCGCAATCTGCTTTCCATACACCACTCTCTATGCCCATGACACCCTTTGGCCCTCCCTCGTCCAATTCGACGCGCGGGGGCGTGCCTATGACACACTTTCATCTATTTCCACGCAGTAGTGGTGGCGGAAGCGACGCCTACTTCCCAGCCTTCCCCCCGTCAGAAACTTCGCAGATCCCTCCGATTCCAGAAGACGAGCCAGTGCTATCCCTGCCTCGACTGGAGACGCGCACACAACAACGTTCGGGAGGGTTCCTGTCACCGTCTATCTTGAGTACTCTACCGAGATCGCCTCAGAGTGCAGGGCCGAAAACTGTCTCACCATTGATCATGCCCTCTTACACACCCCTTGGGTCTCAGCGGGAGATGTTCAACTTGACGTTGCCCCGCGGACCTATCAGCCAGGGTCCGATTTCGTCCACGGGCACTACTTTCCCGCAATTTAACATGACGGTGGTCCCTCCTACAGACAAACCACGCGACCCCTCCCCCGCAGATGATTATGTGAACGCGTCGTACGTGCAGCCCTTGGGCACGCGTAAACGCTACATCGCTACGCAAGGCCCGTTACCTGCGACATTCGTTGATTTTTGGACGTAAGTTCTGTTTGCTATCAAATTTTTCTGTTTTTGTGAATGCTGATAAAACATTAGTCTCGTGTGGGAACAGAACGTTCATGTAATCGTCATGCTCACGCGCGAGATTGAAAATGCGATGATTAAATGTGGCACGTACTGGGTAGAATCATCCTATGGACCTCTTCAATTGCAGCTTCTCAACACCTCCCCGCCCGTCTCACCCTCCACTTCCTCCAACACCTCTGCTGACATTGGGTTCTTTATGTCCCCGCGCGAGCGCGATAAGGGCTCGAAACAGCCAAGTATGATTGTGAGGACTTTTGCGCTCAGCCATCGAAGTTATCCAGGCGTTCCACCTAGAAGAGTGACGCATCTGCAATATCTGGATTGGCCCGACATGAACGTACCTGATGATCCTCGCGGCGTGCTAGAGCTCGTGAAGTGCGTCGAGCGCGCCGTCCAAGAAAGCACTCCAGGTCCATCCCCCTCTAGCTCTCACTCAAACTCCGGCTCATGTTCTGGTTCCCTCTCTGCATCCTCTGGGTCCCCAGGGAGGAGCTTTGACTTTATGGCGCGAGAGGACTTCTTCTCGTCCCCGCCGCTTGGAAATACAGGGACTAGGAGGAAGCGTGGAGGTAAGGGGTGGCGGCATCCTGAACTGGACTTGAAGACGGGCATTGCTGCTTTTGCGCTTGGGTCCCCCCCGCCTGTGCTGTTGCATTGCTCGGCGGGTGTGGGCAGGACGGGCGGGTTTATCGCTGTGGATGCTATATTAGACGCGATTAGGAGGGAGTTAAAGCAGAGGAGGGACACCAGGGCTCGTGCTCAGGCTCGTGCGCACGTTGCTGTTGAAGCTGATAGGCAGGCGAGCCAGAGTGTAGTTGCAGAGAGCGCAAGTGGGACGGAGAGCGGTGGGATGAATGTCGATGCGAACCAGGCGAAAGAGAATGAGAAGATCGCTGGGACTGTCCCTCTCGTCATTGGCGACCGCAAGAAAGGTCGCCGTCATCTTCCACACAACGGTGCAGCCAAAGAAGGCGAAACGAGCTCTTCAGAGTCGCTTGTCGTGCACGTGCCCTTTGCAGAAGAGACGACGGATCTAGATACAAGATGGCAGACCACGAGCTCATCGACAAGGGAGTGGGCTGAACAGGTGCTGGACCAGACGCACCCTGGCGAGGAAGAGCAGGAGACAGAATTGCCTCCACCCTTGCCCCTCGCGATGTCTTTGGATTTGCCTGCCCATAGTCGCCGTGCCTCGCCTGGAAGCGCGTCGAATAGTAGCGGACCGTCTGCGCTGAACTCTGCTGACGATTCCGTGGGAAGTAATAGTGGCAGCGGCATTGGCGCGGATGTGAAGGCAGGGAGCGGGCGATCCGGCTCTGGCTCTGGTAGTAGCAGCTTTTCGGGAAGTGGTGGCGGCAGCGGTAGTGGAGCTTTTCCACCCTCCTCCTCCGTCTCCATCTCTCACTCTGGTTCCCAACGCAACTCAGCCCCTGACTCGATCTCCGCCTCCAACTCAGGCACTGGGACGAACACATCCAACAACTCTGGATTTTGGGGTAGCACTGGCGCGGACTCAGGGTTAGTGGGCTTCATGCACTCTCGTTTGAGAGACAGCTCAGTGACCTCGCTTTCGAATTTGAGTTCTGATTTTTCGAGCGAAAACCCTTCAAAGCCACTGTGTCAGCCGTCGGCAGTGCGTATTAGTACCGAGGATGAAGATGCCATGGACGTTGATAGGCCCCCGCGTTCTTCATCTGCACCGCTGCATCCAGCCAGTGGTATTGTTGTTTCGACCGAGTCCAACGCCTCCCGCGCCGGCAAATTCAATTTGCGCCCCCGGGTACGACAGACCATCGGCTCGTCTCCTATGGCGAGCTTCTCCACACCTGCACTTCCCACGGCAAGTGGGACCAGTAGTGACCCATTTTTCGAGGGTGATGACCCTGTTTCGCGCACGAGTTCAACCCCTAGCTCGGACCCTAGCTCAGACGGACTGTTGAGCCTCCCGAGAAGTTTTGAAAGCGGTGGGAACGCGGATGTGGAAGCTGCCAGTGGAAAGCACAGCCTTTTATCATCAGATGAATCGGAGGACGTGGTGTCGTCGAAACAGGCCAAGAGCAGGCCAAAGGCGGTTGAAACAACCTCTGTGATTAGTGTTGCATCAGGCCAGGGGACGATGATCAAGACCACCAGTGCGCCTAAGCAACATAAGCCCATCAACAAGACCAAGCCCTCTGCGGCACAGGTTGCTGTTGCACCCTCGCCAATGCCTCCCGTGCTTGAGTTTGTTGAGGAGAAGAGTCCTGATGCTGAGCAGGTATCATCTGAGCTGGACCAACGTACGGCAAGTCACGCCGTGATCGATTATAAGCTTCCACGACAGCTGCATCAGGACATGTCACCCGCACCATTAATGTCCCATACCAACCCCATTTGGACGATCGTACAAGATATGCGTGAGCAGAGGATGAGTCTTTGCCAGAGCTTGCGGCAGTATGTTTTCGTGCATGCGGCGGTTATCGAGGGCGCCCTTATGATGGTAGACGAGGAGAGAGAGTTGTGGGGGGAATGTACTGCAAGCGAGGGGAGTCTAGATTCGGTGAGAGTGTCGAATATTAGCGAAGGGGAGGGTAGATTGGATGATAACGATCTCCGCAAGACGCCCTCCAAGAACCCCGATAGCATGGAAATCCATAGCTTAGGACACACTCAAGCTTCCCGGGATCGGACGCGCTCGTTTCCTGCAGCGGGCATGCGAAGCTCGGCTAGCGGCAGCCAGATGCACCACACGTCCTCGTCGGTCGTTTCGTCGTCGCCGTCGAAGTGGAAACGTGGCCCCAGTCCCACCGAACTACTTAGGGAAGATAAGTCCGGTATCATATCCTTCGCAAAGCGCCCCAGTATCAAACGCAGGACACTTAGCGACGAGAAAGCCCTTACCGTTTTTGAGTTCGCTGCTGGCGCCCCACAAGATGAAACTGGTGGAGTGTCGACAGTAGAAGGTGGGGACACGACTCGCCTTGGTATGGGACCTATGACACCCGAGTGGAACGGGCCATCTCCTACTGCGAAGTAACGATTGAGTAACTTGCCGAGAGCCACTAGAAGTAAGTCCGCATGCTAATTTATCGGTGATCTGTCCATGAATGGCTTCTTCAGCTTCACGATTTCGATTTTGATGCGGTCCATGACTCCTCCTCCATGACTCCTCCTATCTGCTCCAGCTCTCTTACCCACTAACCATTGTGCTTCGCCCATCCTATGTCTATGATGCCTATTTCTTCCAACGTCATCTACAGCTAGCTGGCAAGCTAGTTTGAACTTGCACCAAAGCTTCATGATGCGGAAAGGATTCGAACAAGGAAAAATACCACTCACAGCAATCCTGCCCACCATGCGATCCCTTGAGCAGATGTCCTTTTTCCTTTTTGTAGTTATAAATTAACGCAATCCCCATTCCCATCACATTATATAGATGTACATCACTCACCATCATGCGCCGCTAATATCCATCTAAATATTCACCTCTTGTATCCATGTCTCATCATTCCATGTAATCCCCTGTTGTGTTTAGACGAATTACGAGTTCAAGTTTGTGTGCAAGTGCCGAGCGTTCCCGATAAAACCTCACTTGAGCTTAAGTACTGCGTCACAAGCGAGCTCCACTCTTCTTCGTTCCACGACACCTGCCTGGTTTGTTCAGCTGTGGAGCAGGGTGGAGCTTACTACTCAGTTGCATTTCAAGTGTGTTCATGAAAACGAGGGTCTACACCTGATTTTGGACTGTCGTGGGTAATGAGCAGTATCAAGACTGCTGGAACTACTCAAAGGCAGTGACGGCCATCAGCGAGCTCTGATCTAAGAAGGAAATTATCCCGATCCCCCTCCCTAAGAACTTTAATTGCGGAAGTAAACAGACAGGAATATCAGTGTCATGGCGAGAGCGCGTCAACTTTTCGGATGAACAAGCCCCCGAACATATCACACAGGATCCCCGTAAGTAAAAAAATCACATCTTGAAATTTACAGCTGCAGGTGAAGGAGCCACCGAAGAAACGGGGTGCGTTGTGCAGTGGAGTACATAAAAACGCAAGATGTAAAGCAACCGAATTCGAAAAAAAAAAACCAGGGCTATCAGACGACGAAAGTTCCAAATATACTGGGCAGAACCCGACCTCCTGGCTCGTGCTTCTGACCGGGAACACAAGGGATTGCCAGTAATACGTATGAAACTCGGAGGCGAGGTAACAGAATTTGGCGGACGCCGTGTGCTATAGGTTCGCCGATTCAAATTCCAAAGGAACTCTTGCAATTCGCCTGGACAGTCACGGTGTATCACAGTTTAATCATGGTACATTTTTTTCCCTTGGCTGTGTTGTCAGCCTGTTCGACGTCTTGATATTACTCCGGACGATAACACACAACATAGACCGCAAAAATACACTACGGATCTATTCCGCTTTTCCGCAATTTTCTTCGAAGCAGGGAAACTCGCAAGGGGGAAAGCATGTGGTCTGGGTTTAAAGGCGCTCAGAGACCGTCGAATGACAACAGGTCACTGACTCACTGTAGTTGGAATTTCGATACCTGAAGTTTTAAGAAATGGACTTCTGGGTCTAGTGCACTATTTGTCAGTAGTAATGTTGAATGGTTCAGCTTGCAGAAGTGCGTCTTGGAGCGATGCGTGGCATTTCCTGAAGGAATCCACTAGTATGAGGGAATTGAGGTTCACCAACTGGATCGCCCGCGGCTTGATAGCAACGAACTTACAAGGTACCAATAACCACCATCCAGCATTCACCCGTCACCCTTGCGCCATCGGTTGAAACAGTGGACAATGCACCTGCCCAACCGGCGATGAATAACCTCCTAGGGCCAGTTTCGTGGTGGCATTGGTCTTGTCGACGGGGTAAGGGAGAGGTTGCTGTCAGTTTTTTTTGCGTTACGACGATAATCAATGTCAACGATGATGGTAGAAAGGGAAGGGGAGCATGGGGGAAGGTATTAGCAGCTTAAACAGTCAACCAGCAAGAGTATGAATAATTACGTCGGGCCCATCGAGAACGGCTTCGAGTGTGGTATGGTTTGATTGTTTTTTTTTTTCTTTCCGATAATGCAATGCTCAACGGGAAAAAAATCATAGGTCGAATATATATGCCTACTTACTGGCATAAGTACGTCGTAGCAATTTTACGAATGTTACCCGGGGTCCTGGTATGAAGGAATTGAGCAGGAGATTGAAATTTAAAGTATGAATCTGACTATCATATATCCCACAGTCAAAGCATACAAATTCCCGTTAGCTAACAGGCTCTGATAGGTTGTGAACATGTTGGCCATTAGGGCACCCATCACAAGACTGTCCACATCCGCAGCCGTCGGATGGACAACCACACCGTCCCCCACAGCACTCAAGTTTCGGTACGGTCACTAGTCCGAACGCCGCACCCCGCTCCTCATATTCTTTGACTGACTTTGTAAAAAGGTCGACAGGGTAGATTGTAATGTCCGTTGGATCGTAGTCAACACCGACTTTACGATTCGCTGGAGGAATGGGTAGGGACGCGGCCCGCGCGAAAAATTGGTTGATCATGCTATTCCCGCTGGCGCTTTGCCCTTGGGTTGGAAGCTCGACGCCTGTTAAATGGTCGACGCAGTGGGTACACCCTTCAGCACAATCTTTGTGCTCCTTCAGAGCATGAATAGGGCCACGATGCTTCACGCAGCCTGGACAAGCGCACCGAAGTCCGCAGGTGCACCCAGACCCGGCGATTGAGTTGAAAGCGCTGAATGGAGGGATCGTGGGGAACTCGGGTAATGCAATTGAAGCCGATGAAGACGATAGAGGTGGCGTTGACATAAGAGTGTGAATGTGGACAGGGGGGAGGTCAAAATGGACTGAGGGAGCAACTGCTGTTTGAACGTTTTTAGTACAGCACGATTTTGATGATACAGAAGATTTCATGGAGCCTTGGGTTGTTGGACATGACAGGATATCCTCATGGAGTAGTGCAGCTGCTTTGGCGAGTATTGCTAAACCATTTGAAGATAATTCAGCTGCAGGTGCTGGGGAACCCCTAAGAGGCATGGATCGGCAGCGGCCCGGGCATTGCCAAACATTCTTACAATGACAAGGATTCAGCAGCGAATCAACTAAGGCCATGTAAGTTATCGTGTGCGAGAAATTTCGTGATTCATTACCTGTCTGCCTTGTATTCGCAGGCTGCGAGGAAGACGAGTTTGGCAAGGCATCTGATATTCCGTTCGGCAGTGTAGGAACCGTCGGCATGAAGCGTTTCGCTGCGAGACTTTGGTTTAGAAATGGTAGCATTGATATGTGTGACATACGTTTCCTGTCTGGGCGAGCTGCTGGTATAGGGATTTTATCGACTACCTCCCTAGGGCTGCAGGTACACTTTGAGTGGACTCGCTTTGAGTTTCGCAGTTCGCGGCATGTTTTACATTGCGATACCGGACGACCTTTCTTCTTAACTTCGAACAGCGGCCGTTCAGAGTGATGACAAGAAGAGGATCGATGTCCTTTGATGCAGGATTCGCTGTGATATCAAAGTCAACACCAGCACGAAGGTACACATGAGAGAGATGTGGATACCAGGCAAACTTCTTGTCATTGATGTGGACCTACACAGAAGGTAACCGTGAGTCGGTCGAAAGACGATGATAGGATATTCACCATAGCGAGGGTAGGACAACCCTTCCATACAGCTGAGAGTGGAAGGCGTCACTCAGTGGGTGCCAGAGCCTCGATATAAGTACGATAAAATTAGAGGACCGTCATGGTCTTGAAGTTGTTACGTAACTTTAAATTGGCCGACGGTACTTAAATACATCCTTGTTCCTGGGAATCCGTAATTGGTTGAGCTTTTTACGCTCATGGCTTGAGCGGTTTTCGCGTTATGCTCCAAATCGCTCATTTCATCCAACTGCAGCTTATACTTGTCTCTTCGCAAGTCGATTATGTATATACAAGGCACTGCCTGGCACCACTGACAGGTTAATGATGGTGGGGTGCGGCAAAACTGTCCCTTGCGGTGTTCAGAAATTCACATAACGTTCCACACGGTCATTGATGACTGTTCGTGTCAACTCATCCAGTGACTACGAGGATCCCGTTGGTCCAGCCTGGAGCTCATCGTCTCTTTGATTTCCTTCAAAGATATCTCCCATGCCGCTACTAGTCCGAACTCTCTCAAACTTCACATAAGCGGGCTTACTTTGTCACTCGTGACACCAGTACTCCAGGGCCATCAGTGGGCAATAACCACGCTAATTCAGGCCTTTACATTGTTTGGTCACACCCACGATATGGTCCTCCCCACTGAAGATCTACATCGCGTTTGATGTTTGTCCTGAACACACTTGAGACTAGCTTGGCGAGGCAACCTACTCCTTATCATTGCCGTGGCGACCGCACCAGTCAGCAGAAAGTTATGTATGATATTTTCGCATGGCTGGTGAGATATGAGCCAGGCGGCTTAAATTCAGACTCATCAAACAGATCTGCGGCTACGTCTAGTAGACGATACCAGTTTTTCGGTAGAATCGGAAACTTCTTGTTGTTCGATGGTATCACTGATCATTCTCCAAGTTTCATTCACATCGTACTCCTTAGGCCGGGTGTTTGGCAATCTTGACATGCATGCGCGTCGTATGCGCGCTGAAATTGATAGTCATCACATGGCCTTGCAAACTCCCTCCTTGCAAGATGTGCGATGGTGCTTGTGACTGCGAAAACCTACGACGTATAAAATCACTTAGACGGGGAAGGGTTCCACAACTGCGCTTACCCACCACACTCCCTTCCGGCAGCTCTTCCAGAGTCTTGTCAGGCAAGCCCGCTTTCGCTACCAGACTATGAACAGGACACTCTCTCCAACATTGCCCCAAATTCGCAGCCGTCCGATAGGATTTAGGGCACATCATTCAAATCATGCACCAGCATATCAATTACATTCTCTTTCAACGCAACCTCGAGCTCTTTTGTCCATAGCGCCTTCCCTCCGAGTGGATATGACGCTTGGAATTGGTTCTTGTCGCCCTCGGTCGCCAAAAATGACGTGCCGAACGAAAGGGCCAGAAATGTAACCTTGAGGTCACCTATGACGATGCTCGTAGAGATCTGTGCGAGTTTGGATGTCCGGAAAGCTGGCACGAATAATGTTCTTGAACTGGAAATCATGGTGCGTGCATAAATTATCTATCGCAAATCAATTATGTGCGGATATCGTTCACATGTTTCCCTCGTCAGAAAATCAGGGTGATCTTCGGAGGTTGCTTGTGACCGAAGAAACCGTTCTGTTGGATGGCCCACACCGTGACACTGTAGCCATTGAATATTGACCTGTCTGCTTGAAACAAAGCAATGCTCACAATGCGTGGGTCCTGGGTGTGCTGATCCTTCACCGGCCCCCTCGAAACCTGAAGAGTACTTCCAGAAATCCTTCTCTGCAGTCAGAGCGTCACGGACTATCATATTTTCACGATTAATCGCCTCTTTGATTTATGATCTGACTGAGACAGAGGGCACGGCACCGGCCTCAAGTACGCTATTGCAAGGCCCCCGCCTACAACCCCCACCAGACGCGCAGTCATTTCCCGTTCCCTCAATTTGGAGTCGGGGAATGATGCGACCTGCTCCAATCAGTACGACCCTCGCTCTTGCACTTCTAAGCACTTCGTGCGTACGCTTCTAGCACTGGTCAACTTTGTGACTTATCCTCTTCTACGATCGTGCACTGAAGCTTGGCCTCAGGCTCGCTGACGCGGATGTATCCACCATGCCCGTCACAATACTATGCGTTTGGAGGGGCCGGGTGACTCGACGGAGATGTTGCCATTACTAGTATGCACTAAGTTGCTTGATAGCGTACTAGTGTCTTCTACTTTTGCTGCACAAACAAGTACGACATGTATATAGATAAAGACAAGCTTATGTAGGGACATATATCAAGGTTGAGACAATTGTTAGTTGTGCGGAACATTCGTGCGACTCCTATGCGCGAACACAAGCTCTCCCTGAGCGCTAGCGACCGGTATTTGCACAAAGTATGATATAAAAGGCGTTTGGCATGTACTCGATGGATGAGATAACCGTACAACAGGATGTCAAACGGGAGAAATCGTCGTAAAGGACTGGTAGGTCAATGGTGACTGTCGGTATACTCGGGAGAAGCACAACAGATATAGAGCCAGAAGCGAGTCCAGCGTGTAGTATATTTTATGGTTGCATGAGGCCTAGCGCTCGAAGTTGCGTTGGCGGTGGCGGGAGGCACGGTAGAGGCGGCATCATGGGGTTGCGAAGATGACTGGGCTTGAGGTGCGCCGCTGGATTGTTGCGTGACGGTGGTATTGGGAGGGCTTGAGCTGCTCGCAGTAGGCTTTCTCATGGTTGGCCACCGCTTCTCTCTTGCTGGAGAGTTTCGCTATGTGATGTGAGATAAGGGTTTGAATGATATGAGGTGGAATGGAACATTTGAGAGAGATAAAGTGACATACACATTGGGCCTGAGAATGCGGGACGTCAACTACTGCTGGCGAACGCTCGTGCAACTCTATATCTGCGCCTGCGTGGTCTGGCAGAGAGACGATTTCGAACCCAATGGAAAGGACGGGGTCGTGATGGCGCATCGTGTGCATCAGAGTGTGTGGGGCGGTATAAGGATAACAGACGGCTGCGAAAGGTACCTCCATGCGATGGCGGATGATAGAGAGTGGGGAGGTGCAGGCGACTGAGAACATTTGGTCAAAAACATTATTGAATGAGATATAATTTACGACGTACGTGAGCACGATTTGGTTGGTCGTCGAAAAGGTCTTGTGGTACCCGCTGAGGGGAGATCTCGATTGGCTGATGGACAGGACGTGGTTAGAATGCATAAGCTATGGGAACTGAGGGTGTCACGTACATTGGGTTTGAATGGCTGGACTGGACGTTGTGTAGTCTAGAATTAATGTAGATATAAACACAATAGAGAACTGTTGATGAAAGTTTCACGTACAGCGAGTAGCGACTTGTCGGGCTGGTCCAAAAGAAGGTCATCAAGGCCAGCTTCCTTTAGTATCGCAGAAACATCCCATATATACGCATTCTTGTCATCACAGCCAGTGCTAAGTAGCTTTCCATCTGCCGAAAATGACACACAGGTCACGGGATTCGCATGGTGGAGGGGTGAGCTGATGGGTTGACTGTTCTCGAGGTTCCACAATCGTGCTGTGTTGTCGAAGGATGCGCTTGCGAGGATGCGGCCATTCGGTGATATTGCAATACGATAGACAGCGGAGGTGTGCCCTTTGAGCAGAGCGAGCTGTTCCCATGTTTTGGTGTTCCATGTCCTAATCGAGTGCCAATCGTCTGACTCGGAGATAAGCGTTTTTCCATCTGGGGACCATGCCAGGCACCACACAGTATAGGGTCCATTGAGAGAGGCGACAAGCTCGCCTGTCTTCGCATCCCAGATTTTGATTGGGTGCATCTCGCCGTCTCCAGCAGTTGCAAACATGGTCGTGTCTGGCGAGTAGACAACTGCGGTCACGGTTTTGTGCCCAGTCTTGATTGGACCGAGGACTGTTTTGCCGTTCTTCACGTCCCACTCCCTTGCAGTCCCATCAAAGGACCCGCTCAAGACTCGCTGACCATCTCGACTCCAGCACACACAATTCACCTTGTATGTATGTCCCTTCCATGTCGCAATCGTTTTTCCTGTGTCGATGTCCCATAACCTCACTCCACCATCCATACTTCCGCTAACCACCTTCTTCCCGTCCGGAGACAATGCTATGGACCACACCTCGCCGCCCCAGTCGGGCCAGCCCCACCAGTTCTCTCCCATCTGTTTCCCACTCTTCAAGTTCCATGCCCGCAGCGAGCTGTCAAGTGAACAAGTTACCATCCGCTGTCCGTCTGGCAGATGTATGGCGCCAGTGACCCAATGGGTGTGTCCTTCAAATTTCTGGCAAGGTTTTATCGTTGATGTCTCATGCCTTCCAATGATAACTGAAGCCATAATTAACAGCTCTGGGCGCAGCCCCGTCTCAGCCAGCATCTGACAAAGTCCAAATCATCACTTACCACGATATGTTTCTTAGCAGAGGTTTGAGTCGGAGGTGTCTGTACCAAGACACAATGAGTGTACAGGTCAGAAGTGCACTGGAAGTCTGAGCTGGTGCGTTTGCCTTTAATATTCGTGTTCATTCACAGCTTACAGCACATGTATGCCGTGCGGGGGGCGTGCCCAAGCCTCATGGGAGTCGCATTCCATCATTCCAATTTGATCCTCATTTACTGTCTGACCAATCATGATTATATTACCTAAGGTCATACTTCCACATTTGCCAGCCAACTTCTCCTCGAATGTGCTCGTCATCTCCGAGTCGATACAAATCTCGTGGGCAAGGCGTACATTTTAGCGTGTCTCTCACTATACGGGAATATCAGAACTTTTACAATCACTGAAACCAACTACCATCATTTCCATTTGGTGCTTCAGCAACAACGACCCGTGCACTGTGATTCGTCATAGCGATCCATAGCACCGACCCCCTACTATAGGGTGATGTCTACATTACCACAATGTGAAAGGCGGAAATCCATGTGATTTTAACATTGTCCTTGCGGGACCCAAAAGTGATTTGCTGGATACAACTTCACTTCGCTGTCCTCGTTTACATGGAACCAACGATGTAAATCTAGCTTTCTTCACTCAACTGCTCCTCAAAGGCGTCCGTCATCCTGACAATGCTCGCACCTGTCTGGTGCGTAAGACATATATTATTGTATGTCTCAGTAGACGAAAAATCACCCTGAATTTCTAATCACTGCTCCCAACCATGTGTTCCATCTTTCTCCACAAACCTTGGCACAAGCCCACCACGCACGAATCTGGCGATGTGATTTTCGCGGCGGAATACTACAACTCCGAATGTAGTCAAGGAGATGCCTGTCCCAAGAGGGCGTTGTAGCTTCTAAACAGTCTGCATTACTGGAGACTGATGTCTAGATGCTCGGAGACAACGCCCTCAGGTTGGAGGATACTATACCATGGAGCTGGTTCGATCAGCAAGAGGCTGTCTATCCACCGAGGAGCTAGAACCAACAGTTGATTACCCCATCTGTCCTCGAAGTACACGCTCGGAGGGGTACTCCTGTCCTTGGCGTGCATTCAAATGACGGGCTCTGCCTGGCCGCTGAGAAACGCATGTCATAGAAGCTCCTCAATCTATCAAGGAAGGCGGGGGCAATGGCGGTATTGCTTATATTGAACCCGTGAGTTATTTCCACCTCTTGGGGTTTGACAGTACTTGTGATCGGAGGCGTTGCAGGCATTACGTCCAATATGAACGCGCTGCAGCGAATTATGCGCGGACAGTGACACAAAATCTTTTTTACAATTTATTGACGATACGCTTCTTCTGCGATGTGAAATGAGGATATATGTAATTCAGAGGTACACACCCCCCATCTCTTGCATTATGTCTTTGATGAGATGAATACAGGTCTAAATCATTTTGGCGTCTCCCCGGAGCCCAGTATCACATCATGCAGGTGCAGTGTCCATGCAATTATCATTTGTGTGTTATCTCTAAGTATCGCGCTAGAATTCTCTACCATGTCAATCCATTCTTTTGAACGCAAGTATATCAATTCCACTTGGGGACAATTGGCATCTCCAAGATCTTCATTGCGCAAATGCTAGCGTCGATCCATCTTTCAGATCGATTCTCCATCCCCTGAATGACGTGCACAATGTAAGACACATGGTCATGAACCGCACTGCAAAATAATAATAATCCAAATGCTCACATCTATGATCATCTTCCCTTCATAAACTCGTCAATCTGTGTCAGGCCATATATATCATTTTCTGGAAGAGCGATGGCCGGCATTGGCTCCACTGTCCAGTCAATTGTCCCCCCTTTGCAGTACATCCCTATCTCTTCTCCGATCGGTATGCAAGAGTCAAAATCGATTATGATAGGAACTCCTGCATCATCGAGCATGATGTTAGAGGGTTTGATATCATTGTGCACAAGACCAAGCGTGTCATGCAAGAAAGTGAGTCCATTTGAAATACCGTCAAGAATCGCAGCAGGATCCAAGGTGGGATCTTTTTTCCAAACTGCTTGCATAAGGTTGCGTCCGTACTTTTTCAAACATATGGCGGTGATGTAATCACCATCACGGACGCATCCATAGTAAACGCAAATATTGGGGTGAGGGTGCTGCTTGAGGATTTCGTAAACTTTTGCCTCCTTGATCAGATCGTCTCCGGGTGTCCGGAATTCACCCCCTTCTGGCTCGTCTGCATTGCAATGATTGGGCAGGAATATGCATGGACGCTTTAAAAAGGAGTCTGCGGGAGCCACAGAAGGTAATTCTGTCAAAGATGGATGCCAAAGGCCCTTGAAAATATGCATGGGGATGGGGATGGACTCGGAGGCGGGAAGACTGTCGAGGTCGAACACCCTTGCAAAATGCTTGGATTGATAATAATTGTCACTCTCCTTCCATACAATGAGAACATGGTCCAGCTTTTCAGTTGCATTGTCAAATACTTCGTAACTTTTGACGAGTTCTCGCATCGTTTTGGGGCGACAATTGTGAAGAAGTATGAATCATCAGGAAAACCCTCCCAAGGCAAATTAGGCAGAATTCATATAATATTGTAACATTAGCATAATAACAGCTGTTTATCTACAAAGTTGCTAAAGATGATAATGTCAGACGAGTTTTTTTTGAACAAGGCAAGAATTATCGAGAATTATTTGAACATTGAAAAAGTATATCTATCTATGTACAAGTTCAACCAGAAGGTGTCACAGTCTTCAAGTACTGTATCACTTGTCCACTCTCGCGGGGCTATGACACCAAACCTCGGAATAAGATGAACACTGCGCTCGATATCGGCTACTGGCACAATACTAGCCACAGTTTCACCTCCACGCAGTGATCGCGAGAGCTTATATAGCCCGCTATTGCGGTCTGGAGCTGGCGGAAATGGTGTAAACCACTCGACATATGCAAGGTGAGTAGGAAGATGGACTGTTGGTGGGAAGAGCAGTGGGATAGATTTTGGGGGGAAGGTGAACATGACTCGAACTTGACCGACACGGAAATCTAGCATCAATACAAAGTAAGTAATACATACTAACGCTGACTGACAGATAACACACCTCGAAGATCCTTCGAATTCATACCCACCCTCACCAGAGCTGTATCGGATCGGCAAGCAATGAGGCGAGCACCCACATTGCGTTGTGGTTTTGCATGGACGCTGTCCAAAGTAACATGCACATCGCCATGGCCACGAGCATCGACCGAGCACCACTTGACCTTATGAAAGACAGGCAGTCGGTGGAACGGAAAATGAATGTCGCGTGCCAGCACATCAAGTGCTTGACTGTCGAGTGGCGCAGGATCGTTACCTCGACTCTGCTGAGTAATAAAGCGTGCGAGGGCATCGCGAAAATGAGTAGCGCCATATCCATAGCCAGCTTTTCGAGGCTGACGGACTTCGCGCTGGGGTGTTTGGTCATGACTTGTTCACGGCCGAATGTCATATCCGGTGGGCGTGAATGATAAGGATCAGCCTGGTGGCCACCAGCGAGTCGCCAACTAACATATTTCTGGTGTCGTAAAATCTTCTCCTTTCGTTCGAGCCAGCGGGTCATCTGGGCAAACTCATCCTTGTGATTCGTAGCGCGGTAGGCATCTTTCGCCAAGTCGATATGGAGCCGTTCTGTGTACTCTGTGTTATAATTGTCAGTAGAGCCGAACAGCATGATCATCAAATGATAGTGACGAGCAGCATGCAACTTTGGTAGGTTAAAGTTGTTTCGAATGCCGAGCTCGACAAAAATAAGCTTGTTTTCATGAAAAAGGTCCAGTGCCTCGTCCAGCAACTGAAGGGTCTCAGTGCTATGGCAAGGGTATTGCGCGAGGTACAGGAAATCAAGAAGCCCTCTAACAGCTCGTAGAAGACGACCTGCATTGAGATTGTTGGGCAGACGAATATCGATTATGATGCCGAGGAGGAAGCGGCATATCTGGGCATGTTCAGTGCCGCTTACGCGTGATAAGGTGGTGATACCCTTGGCGAATAATCTAATGTGATGGTTGGGAGGAAGGCGTTGACAACGAGCATCTATTTCTGTGGCTCCACAAGCGGCCTCTAACCATGCCAAAAGGTGTTTCACCAAGCCCTGGTATAGCTGATGCAACACATCAGGTGTGACACCCTGAAAAATGTTCGCGAACGGCAGTCCCTCCCAGAAAGGATGTATCAAAGGTTTAATTCCTACTGCAGCACATGCGCGAACAAAGGCGAGATTGCCTTGATCAAGTGCCGCAAGTGCATCCAGCACCTCACCAATATTTCGTAGGTGAAGTGGTACCGTATTGCTTTCAGTGTCGTCCTTCTCAACATCACATTTCGGGCAGTCACCAAACTTGATCCCTGTTGCGAGAAGCTGCTCGGGATAATCACCAACAAAACTCGCAAATAAAGGGTGGCAGCGGCGAAGAGCGCCATCACCACTGCGCATATTGATGCCCTCTAATCCAGCATGTTGCAATGGAGCAAGGACGCGACTCATGCAAGCGTGATATAAGTTTGCAATAGACCGACGGCGTGAGGCCTTATTGGTGATGTGCTCGAGTCGAGTAGTTGGTAGATAGGCCAGAAGGATATGTCCCCCTCGCGAAGGTTTACGGCGAATTTCCTTTGGGATGTTACCAATCGTGAGATACATCGGGTATGCGGACTTGTTGCGAAACATAGTGACTTGAGTTTTGTCCGTCGAGATGATAATCGGAATGATGGTCCCACCAGGACAATGCTGATCAAGTTTTTTCTAAGACATTATAAGTTACGAAGTTCAATTGATGTCACATAACAGTACTTACCTGCGTGTTCCACCACCACTTTCCAGTATGCATATCATGAAACAGACGAATAGTCTGATCCTCGTCAGTGTAATGGCGCTCCGGAGCGAATGTAAGGTATCTCGCAAAGTCGGGATCGCCATACAGTGACTCGATGCATTCGATGATGTCGCGGTAATACACATCAAAGGATTCTCCTGCGACGACGACCTGCTCCCGTTTGAATTTGGGGCGTCCAGTTGGAAGTTCGTGGTCGATAATCTTGTTAAGTTCGTTGGTGCTCTTGAATGACAACCCTAAACGTTCGCTAACCTAGTAGTATTGGCTATAAATGAGCGGAACTTGTGAAGTGGCGAAAGAACTTACTCCATCAATGGAGAGCAGGTCCGAAAATGCTGTAGAAGTTGCTCCGCGAAGCTTCGCCCATCTCGCAACCTCCCATTCGATCTGGGAATTGAAAGGATGGTATGGATTCTCGTCATTGGCGAGATGTGCGCCATATGCTGCATTGGCACCATGGTCAACTGAGCCATGCGACATACTCCGGCCAGCACGTGGATCAGGATAGGGCACCCTAACAAATTCAGAGTGGCCTCGTGCACGAGCCTCGATGTCTTGACGAGCGTTCTGTTGATCCTCCAACTCGTCATCCGCAAAGGCATCGTCCAGTAGGTCCAAGTCGTTGTCTTCATCAGCCTGAGGTTGCGATGGTGCAGCCTCCCATTCAGGTTCGAAGAGCAGATGATCATCAAAATCATCCTCATCACTATCAGCTGCGTGCTCACTCGCAGCAGGCCTCTCTAACTCATCCTCATTTCCATTGTAGTCTCCCTCAAAGAAATCGGCGTCATCGAAGGCAAGCTCGGCTTCGTTGGCTTCATTGTTTGTTCTTGATCGCGACTGGCTGTAGAGTGCGTGACAACGTGGGTCGCAACTCTTTGCGATATGCTGGCTGAGTCCAGTTACGGTAAGATCATCACGGCCACAAGCTGAACAAGTTCGGCGACCATCCATAGTTATAATGGTGGGGGATGAAGACGAAGCTGAAACGATGCGAGTGAGAGATGAAGACGAAGCTGAAACGATGCGAGTGAGGGATGAAGACGAAGCTGAAACGATGCGAGTGGGGGATGAAGACGAAGCTGAAACGATGCGAGTGGGGGATGAAGACGAAGCTGAAACGATGCGAGTGAGGGATGAAGACGAAGCTGAAACGATGTGAGTGAGGGATGAAGACGAAGCTGAAACGATGCGAGTGAGGGATGAAGACGAAGCTGAAACGATGCGAGTGGGGGATGAAGACGAAGCTGAAACGATGCGAGTGGGGGATGAAGACGAAGCTGAAACGATGTCAAAATGAAAAAGGGTAAGGGTGTGGTAAGTAATGGGCCGAACAAATACTAAGTTCAAGCACTAACCCACCTAGTAGAGTTAACTGTGCCCGTCCATTGCACGGATCATGTTTTTTTGCAATTGCCGTCATTGGTTGCCTGATCAACCTAGTAGATATTAGCACTGCAGGTATATGCGAATATGACGAGCGGCTACTAAAGACTGACCAAGGGTGTGGGATGATAGCCCATTCTGGAATGGGGCACACTCTGAGCATTGCGGAATGGAGAGGGATGGGCAGGTAGTATGGGACCATGTACAGCAGCCATAGTGAGCAGAACGGGCTGGATGATGGTGTCGTGAAGGATGATGGTCCAATTTGCCGTCATTGGTTGCCCGATCTAGCACTGCAGGTTAGTGCGAATATGACGAGCGGCTACTAAAGACTGACCAAGGGTGCGGGATGATAGCCCATTCTGGAATGGGGCACACTCTGAGCATTGCGGGATGGGCAGGTAGTATGGAGAGGGATGGGCAGGTAGTATGGGACCATGTACAGCAGCCATAGTGAGCAGAACGGGCTGGATGATGGTGTCGCGAAGAGCTGGTCCAATTTGCCGTCATTACAGGGTAGTCAGTGCCCGATCAACCTAGCAAATATTAGCACCGCAGCCGCCAGCAAAGTGAGGGAAAACATACTAAGTTGTGCTTTGACGGTGGTGGTACTGGTACTGGCTCGTGTTTTGGGATACCTGGGGATGACGATGGGTATCCGAGTCATGGGATACCTGGGGACGATGACTGGGGACGACAATGCTGGTGGGACAGTGTCACGAAAGTCAGGGACAGCCTACAGCGCCGCCGATACAGTGCCGGCGAAAATACAGTTTAGCGCCCTTCACTGCTGCTACATAATTGCCCTGTTACATTGCGTTAGTAAAATTTTCAGTCCCATTCCCTTCCGTTTGACCGTCACTCACATTCGTTTTAAAAAAATCTGCACGGGACCCTCGACGCTCCTTTATTCTTTCGAGTCCTACACATTCTAAGTCTCAAAAACAAAGAAATATTAATAAATGACTTTACCTCGGCAGGATCAAGGTAAGTGAGCATAAGCAACTCGGCAAGTGACTGACTGTGAGGCTCAACAGAAGCGCGTGGTGCCAAGAAAAAAGCTATCGAAAAAGCAGGTGAGCGACCGAAAACACCATCAATAAATCAAACTGACCTGAGATTCAGTTTGGAAGCAAGATAAACCAAGACGCAAGAATGCGACAGCGACATCAGCCCAAGACTGTCCTGCCACAAAAAAGAGAACTGACGCGTTGGCACCAGCGCCTACTCCAAGTCGGAACTCCAGCTCCACTGGCAAGTCAAACAGGACTATGGCGTCAAGAAAGCCGTCAACACTGAGTCCGTTGATACACTTGAAACTGATTTATGGTACTTACATGGAAAAATGTTGGGCACTGGCAGAGCGTCCACGCGACATGAGCGACTCAGATGATGGTATCTTGCAGGCTCCACTGATGGTTGATAAGCAACTTGAAGGTCAGCCTACGCCGTGACCAAAAAGGAAGTCCAAGTCTCACATGATCATCTTGTGCAGCGCAGCCTAACTATCGACGACCAGCGAAACTCTGCCGAACTTACGCTATGAGAGATGTGGCGTTGCCTGAAGATGAAGATGATGAGCAGAGTGCTGACTCTGATACAAGTCGGCCCAGGGACAAACCGAGTCGGGACAGCTTACTAACTGATTCAGACGGTAGTGATCATGAGAGCAGTGCCACTGACAGCGAGGATGAAGATTCGGCTGCAATGAAGCTTTTCGATGAGGTCAGCTTTATTATATCATATGCTTGTGGACTCACGTTTGATACTTTCAAGGTCGCGTCGGTCGTCACCAACAAGCAGCAGGTAGCATCGAAATCACGTGGCACTTCAAAAGCCGAGTTCAAGGCCCGAGATCACAAACAAGTGGCAGAGACTCCTACCTGGGCCAATATGGATGTCGAAGATGCAGTTTCGGAGTCCATTGAAGATCGCTCGACTGGTGGCGACTCGTCAGAATTTCAATCTGACAATGAAGGCACTGCACCGACTCGGAAACTTCAAACCTCAGACACGAAGACTCGGAGTATCGCCTCACTCGTTCGAACAGAAAGTGGAAAGGTGAAATTACTTGATCAGAACTTAGAGACTCGCAGAGTTCTTCAGTCCGCAATCATGGAAGTCAAGTGCCACCTTTTTTTCGCCAACGGCTATCCTGAATTGGTTGACAAGAACCAAGTCGCACTGCAAGCATTGATAGTAGTCGCCGAAAAATGTGGTGTGCATCCAATCAAAGAACGTCTTCAATCAGACGTTAGGTATGCAGTCACAACTCGGTAGCTTGGTGAGTTCAACTTGCACCCTTTCTTATCAGTCTCTAACCATATGCGAGGTGGATGCTCGTGTTCCAATATTGCGTCGTGAGCTGAAGGAAGACGCATGTGCGAATGCTGATGGTTACTTTCGCCTTGGACACACCGACACTGGGAAAGCTGCAGCGAGAAGGCTGTTGGATAAGCTTGCATATATTTATGCCTTGAAGTTTGATGTGAGATCTCTCCCCTTGCCTGTACTACTGACATTGTTGAAATTATACAGATCAATAACGAGGCTTCAGCCCATTGGAAAGAAGCCCTACCAGGGTGAACTCTTACTTTTCTTAATATATCGGCAGCTCTTTCATAGCTCGAGGTCCATTGCCATCAAGTTTACGGAACGCTTCGTCGAAATTGCCAACAACAAAGGCCAGCGCCCCGAAGTCCCTATCCCTTTGCTGGCATTGGTTGCAACTGCGGTAATGTGCTTGTCGTCATTGTATGGATGTGCCATCTAACTCGTTGCAAAGGTGTACGCAGCCCTTCTGTGGAAGTCGCAAGGTTCACCGTCGAAATTCAACTTTACAGGAAATTTATTCAGCGAGACATACAACTACCATGTCAGGTTCCTGGAAAAACTGAAGAAGGACGCACCTGCAAAATTCCACTGTATGATGGCCGACATCTATGAGGCTGCGCAGTGAGTTCCACTTAGGTAGTATTCCCTCGATGCTCACTCTGCTTGCAGGAAGTTGCGATACAGCAGCGCCGCTGCCAGTGGCCATGCTGCTGAGCTCGAAGCATTCGAGTTACTTGACCTCGACAATATGGAAGAAGACTGATTCATCCCCCACTTGTTTTCATGGTGTACAATACGGAATTGTGAAGCTGATACATAGTCTCCTGGATAGCGCGCGCTGTTATTTAAATTAGCCTACTAGCCCATATACCCATTTTTAATCAAATTTAATTTTGTTCTTGTTATCTTATTCTGTCTGATTCGGTTGGAACTCTCGTCTAAGATCAAACAATTAATTCTACAAGTCATGATAATGTGTTTGAATAACTGAAAATCATTGCTAATTCTTGTGTTTTTATTAGGGGGTAAAAAAACCGAACTAAGCTTGCTAAAACTTGAATTTGTATAATTTAGACATAATAACACAGGATTAGTTCTAATGTTACATCTTTAGTCAAATTTGTTGGGGGAGGGTTTTCCTGATGATCTTCCAATGATACACACTTGAACCAAATAGCAGTGAGGATGAAAAGAAATAGTATTGCAAAGGAATTCCGCTCACCAACAAGGGTTTCACTATGATTCAAGAATGAAGATAGTTGTTCGCGTCTGCTGTCACGGTGACTCGGTCATCACTGGACTGGTGACAAAAATAGATGGAAATATATAATAATATATAGTACACAATCACAAACTTCAGCATAATTTTGCTACCGTTCATCATATTGTCATGTTTGACTTTAAATAGGAAAGGACAGTGCTTCATTGTCCTACACAAGTGTGTGAATCAGAACACATTCTCATATCACTCAAATTCACACTTGAAGGGAAGGTGGAGTAAAAGCTAATGACCAGGCTAGATGAGCCACAATAGCAGCGTCAGGATTATAGTCAACGGTGACGAGACAAGCTTAAGAGGCCAGTATATCCCAGGGAACGACAGTGTGTTGACCGAGTGAGCGAAAGTAACTGTCGGGACTGCGTTCAAACTCAGATGAGATGAGAATTGAAATAGCAACATACGAAGTCCAGTCCCAAATGACGAGACAAGCTTAAGAGGCCAGTATATCCCAGGGAACGGCAGTGTGTTGACCGAGTGAGCGAAAGTAACTGTCGGGACTGCGTTCAAACTCAGATGAGATGAGAATTGAAATAGCAACATATGAAGTCCAGTCCCAAATGACGAGACAGGGTCAAGAGGCCAGTATATCCCAGGGAACGACAGTGTGTTGACCGAGTGAGGAAGAACGAACATCCATTTGGATTTGTGATAACGGTGCGCAATGTATTGGTTAAGAATCCGTGCGAATAAGTTTTAGCTTTGCAATCACTGGAATTTTATTTACCACGACCAAAGCATCATTACACTGGGTGTCCTTTAGCGTTACAAGAAAGAATCAGTCATGCGCCAGTATAGACACCAACGATATAGTTTCCCAATGCCGCGACGTTATTATTGATTGGCACAGCCAGGTACTCCTGTTTGACCATCGGAGGTATCATCAGCAGCAATTCGAATTCACTATGTCGTTCCATGGCGCTCATCTCACAGATTCATACAGCTGTCCCGTGATTAGTGCGACAACTCAAAAATAGAGAGATCGCAGCAATCGCGCTGACATTCCTGAATTAAGCCTATCAAACACAAGGAGGCAGATCCTCAAACTGGACCTAGTACGCTTCCCAATAGACCATTCACAATCATCCGTGCGTCGCGCACCAAGCAGATATCATCAACCATCTTGTATTCCACGCTACATCCTCAGCACACCGTGTGCCATTTCGTCCTACAAGAAGAATTCTTTATGCGCCGATTTGGAACCACAGTTATATAACTTCTCGATGCCGCGACAATATTATCGATTGGCACAGCCAGGTACCTCTGCTCGACTATTTGAAGCATCATCAGCAGCACTTCGAATTCACTATGTCGTTCCATGGCGCCCATCTCACAGATTCATACGGCTGTCCCGTGATTAGCGCGACAACTAAATAATAGAGAGATCGCAGTAATCGCGCTGACATTCCTGAATTTAGCCTATCAAACACAAGGAGGCGGATCCACGAACTGGACCTAGTATGCTTCCCAATAGACCATTCACAATCATTCGTGTCATGCACCATACAAACATTTTATATTTTGCGCCAGATCATTCATACTCATTTTGCAGCAAGCAAAGACAGATTAAGCAAGGATCATTAAACCATGAAATGAGTGTAAACTAAGTAGTAAACTACGATTATAAGGGAGCTAGGGTGAATCAAACATGGCATCATCACGTGCTGCCCTCTGTCTTGCGAGCGCATTGACGGACATGCTGGCTTTTGCTGCGCTGCTAAGTTCATCACGATGACACCTTCCGAAAATTTTCCTAAGGAGATATTAGGTGAGGCTCGTTGGAGACTAAACAGCGCACTGAGTCCACCATTCAAGGAGTTTGCTAACCCTACGCTGGGCTTCTCGACCAGGGGCCTTTTTGAAGAAATCCACGATGTTCCGCCAGAATTGCACATAGTCAAAGTCACCATCAATGGACCGCCATGAGGTCACAGAAGATAGTGCAAATCGCACCTGCAAGTGTGTGTTCACCATTTATCATTAATCTGGCCAAAACTATAAAAGACTACAACTTACCTGGCATGCAATGTATGCGATCGAGCGAGGGGTAACCTTTTCCATCTGGATGATTTGGGCCACGTGTTTCTTGACCTTCATTGCGGATAAAGACCTCTTGGCGCGCGTGTTGTCCCTGATGACATCTGCGCCATCGCCATCACCTTCAATATCCTTCGCTGAAGAGGGTGACGTGAACACCGCTTTGTAGGCCTGAAAATACCTGTCAGGAATTTACCAGGCTGCACCGCTGTGACGAACCTGAATAAGAATTTTGCCTTTGAAAAGGCCCTCCTCCAGATCGTCCGGATTCGCGGTGTACTTGTCATAGAGGAATGCCGGAAAAGATAGATCTGTCACGATGTGGCCCTCTGAACGATCTCGAATCCCTGTCCTTACACTGGTGAACAGTGAGTGTTGTTTCTCGGGATTGCGAGTGAACTGCTTACTCTAGGTTGTCCCAATCAAGCTCAGCTGGGCAGAGCAGCTTACCACATATATCATGGGCGAATCCACGACAATGTTTGTCGTCGGGGTCAATGGCCTGGGGGGGGGTTGGCTTGAGATCACGATTGGCCCATTCTGCAACGAGACTCTTGAGCTTTGAGGTATCATCTCCTCGGGCACCATCTGCCCCCTGCCGAAGCTAACAAAGACTCAGCATGCCACAACCGTCGAGATCAACAGAACCAACCATCTTCAACATATGTAAGTACTCGTCGTACTCCATCTCTGCGCCCTTCTTGTGGAACCACGGTAAGGTCTTTGTTAAGGTCGCGTACCCTATCTGGAGTCGATCTTGACTGTGCATCCTTACCAATGAATAGCAAGCATGAATAAAGAGCGAAACACTTACTCAAGAGTATGGTCTTCATCATCATTATGATATCTTCTGTCGTTTTCATTGACGAGGTCCTCAATATTATCAAACAGCGTGACAATGCGTCTGACCGCCCTTCCTCGGGCCACAAAGTAGTTTGTCTGCCTGGCAAATATGGTGAGCAAAGCAATTCAATGCACTTAATAGCGTTCTTACCTTTCTTTGGCTGCGCGCCCTGACTCGAGAGCCTCCAACTTTTCCTCTAGCTGAGCAATTCTCCGTCTCTGTCGAGCCGCTGCGTCGGATCGTTCTAGTTGAATGCTGCCCTCATGCTGGTCCTCGAATGTGTGGTGTGTTATCCATATCTTGATGATCCTCACCATTCTTCATGTACGACATGCTGCCCTCGACATGAGACATAGAGATGTTGATAAGAGGAAAACGAAGTGAGTATGATGATAGGATGGAGTAGTCGATGAATGAAGAGGACCTGCGAGACTGAGGACCAACCACCTGCACCTTATATGCTGAAGGTGACTAGCCCAAGTTGCCTAAAAAGTATAATGGGAGGAATAAAATCGCTTGAACTGAATGCCTATTTTGGAAAGGCATTAACAGTTAGCATACACAGCTTCCGACTCGGTTGTTGGTCCTAGTACTACCACGTGACTAGTACGAATGGTGACCATAGAAAACCTGTGACAGGGCAGACTCAACTTAATTCCTCCAAGTGTGTACAAGATTGCCAATTGGATTCTCAGAGTGGAGTTACAGTTGTGGGGACAGGAGGATGACAGGACTAGCTCCCACTTGACTGATATGCGGCAGATGGATCTGCGGATCTAGTAGTGCTTGGCAAATGACCGCTGCCTAAACAGGCTATGGAAAACTTTGACATTAATCTAACACGAAGGTTAACAATTTCTTGGTGACGGGAAGAAGCGCTTGAACAGCGACTACCTTTCATGTAACGTGACTCGAATGTTAAATCATAATTATTGCGCGCTCTGAAGGGTCGGCTTCTCTGTGACGAGGCCTTTGGCGATAGACGGAGGGGGGAGTCTAAAGCTGGTGAGCGGCTTGACGCAAAATTGACCTTGCAAAGTGCACTGGAGCCCTAGGGAATTATGATGTTGACACCGCCTGTCAAGAGGCTGATGAAAAGAAAGTTGCTAAACAATGATGTTGTCAGCGGACTTGCAGATACACTGGCAATTCCACCGCCCCCGCCCCCCCTCCCCCAAAGATCTCCAACAAACAAAGCTATCGCACAATGTATTAATTGTATGATTTAATAACCTAATGCTGACTTACCTATGAAACATCTATGTAATCATCAATTCGGTCGGAGCACGGGACGCGCTATGACCATAGACGCCGCGAGAAAACGCAGTGGAGCAGGTATATATCATTTCATGCAAGAATAAGATGGAAATTGTGGGCACATAATCAATCTCGTGCTCAGAATCAAGTCCAGCACGTTGTCCATGGATCGGATTTGGAGAAACTGGGCGAAGGCAGCGATGATTATGGGCTTCCGATGCGATAAACGAGTAGTTGTCGGCTAATTCTGGGCACTAGACAGGCGTTAGCAGATGGTCTCAATGCGCACGAGGACGGAGACAGACATACCAAACTCTGTGACTAGTAAACCAGTTGGCCCAGCCCGTCGATTTGTCTTCATGGGTGTGCTAGCCTGACTCGGACATCATCATAGATATCAGACCAAAATTGATGTTCAATGATCTTGATTTTCTCATTAGTGGTAAAATTTTCCGCGGTGTCGTCGATATTAGCGTGACATTTACATCACGCCTGAAGTCCAGGACAGGTTGGGAGTTGAATGTTGGACACTGCTGGCGATTATTCTTGCAGGTTAGACTGGAAGCGGTCGCATGTTGTGAATGCATTGTCCATCCAGGCTGTGACTGGGATGCCAATTGGGATGTCAATTGAAAGTTCACCATGGGCCGCTAGAATATAATCACCATCAGTGGAGCACCATGGGGCAACAGAAGCTATCACAATTGGCAAGGGAGCCATCACCAGATGAACCTATGAGTAGTACATGTTTGGTGTCCCTGTTTTCCATGTCACAATCATGAAGTACACCTTGGAGTGGGGTGCAGAACTAACAGGCTGCTTCAACCATAAATGACAGGTCCAGATGAACTTCACTCACCAAGGGTAGAGAACTTGAACAGCCTGGATGCATCATGACGGTCGCAGAATGTATTAGTAATCATGAGTTGACTCGGCAACTTAGTTTGTTTGGCCAATCCCTGGGATCCAAACAACCGCTTGCGCACAGGCGATCAACAGATAGGCTCAAGGCTCACTATGCTAGTGAAAGGTAAAAGTAGGTAATACTGCGGCTATTGATTTAAGTAAGACCTGTGGTGTTTCCACTAATCTAACATTAGATCGAAAGTGACTGATTCATGTGGAATATGTAAAGTAATTAGCAATATTTATCAATGGTCGCGTGATACATGTCATTCATTGCGCAGAAATAGGAGTGTCAGGCATTCAAATATTCAGGCCTCCTGAGAGGCCCGTACGGAAATATTGATATATGATAAGTAGAAGATCGCACGATGACAATTGCAACTTCATGATCGAGTAGCTAATCAATTCAATGTAAAAGGAGTATCAGAAAGAGACATGATCGTCCTCGTCCTCGTCCTCATCCTCATCCCCAATTTCCTCATCCAGTTCCCCATCACTAGACTCATAATCATCTTCATCCTCTTCTTCATCGGAGTATTCTTCAAAACTCATGCTATCGTCGACCTCTTCAGGGTCAGCACCGTCATCTGCTTCAAGTTGTACCACCGATTCAAAGCCAAAACAATCTCTAGTGATTCTCCGCAGCATTGGGGAATGCCCCACACCAAAATGATTGTATCGCATAAACATATCTCGATCAACAAATCTGGTTCAAAATATTGAGGGTTAAAGCGCCGTGAGGATATTTGCACTTACATTCCGACATAATGCTCTTCCCAGTCATCTGGCTGCCCATCATGGCGTGCCAATGATTTTCCGTAACGAAGCGCGCTTACACCACGGCCAGACGCAAACGCAGGAATCAAATGGGCTCCACGAATTACTTGCCCAGGATCGAGAAACCCAAAGGCATCTGGGTCCGACTCCTCCACAAACGCAATCTTGGGCAAACGGGCGTGTTTCATGCCAGATTTATGGTTCCGCAAGGCTGCCAGCCATCTGACCCAAAGAACCTCAAAATGCCGCTTCACAGGTTGACCTCCATTGTTAAGCCATACTTCCATATGGTAGATACCCAGTACACGGGCATACCAGTACGGGTGGCTAGGTGTAGTCTCCCCAGAAAGTGCCATGATGTCCCCATGTGTATTGGGGTTGATGGTGTCATATTCACGTCGTAAGTCATAGGTCGTATAGTGGACTTGCATAGTCTGGACAGAGTAGATGGTGTTGTTGGGAATGATGACAGAGTTGCGCTCCTCAGCCGTGAACGTGTGGTCACAATAGCTAATATCTAACTCCCGCAACCTGTATAGGATATGATCCCTCAGTTTCGGTATAAAATTCTGCCAATTTCTGTGAGTCAAGTATACGGTGTGTCAAAAATGCACCACCTTAACAGCCGGATCACCATCGTGTTCTCGGAGAAATGCGAATATATTGACCGGATTTTTCCGTGTACTCGCGATATAGTGATGCTTGTCAGACAACGCTGAGGGGGGAGGGGCCTCGGCTCGTGTTTGGATACTGGAGGATTGGCCCCCTGCTTCTGCTACCCACCGTAACACGCGGCGCCTGCGCTCGTGCTTCGCTAATTGTGCCGGTGTATCTAACTTGCTAGTCAGCGGATAAAACACTTTAAGGGCTCTGTGAGCAAGCTCTCCCTGACCAAGTTTACTGTCAGGTACACGTACAAAGTATGAATGCAACTGCTACGTACGATTTGAGTAGTGAAAGAATCTGTGGTGCCGAAGAGCCTGATGGTTGTCACATAATCACCCATCGCATGAAACTTATAGGTACCCAAATTGAACTTCTTTGGCCTCGCCCCGCTTGATTCTGGCAAACTATTGTTGGTATCGGAACGTTGAGAGGCCTTTCGTTGGCGAGCTGCCTTCTCTCTCGGTAATTCGACAGCGTTAAATGCAGCACACGTGTAACTTTGAAACCTGCGCAGCATCCGAGTCAATTTCTTGAAGGTTTCTTCGAGAAAAGTAACAGTGGACTCCGAGTGAATCCTGAGCTTGGCGAGTGCATGCCACTCTGCAAATCGATACAGTAGAGACTGCACCACCACATCATGGTCAGGAGGAAACAGCCCCTCAAAGACCGGAATGGCACACTACAAGGATATTTCAGCAATTGGAATGTGGAAAATGAATAACTCGCAAAACCTGTAAAATATCTTCAAAATCACGCGCCGCTAATCTCTTCATCTCAGATGTATTGTTTGAGAATTTGCGGATTACACCGTTACCGAAAGTCGGTACCTGTCGAAATCTACGGTAAGATTTGAAATTGACAATTTGTTAGCAGGTAATCATACTCCGTAAGAACTCCTCCTCGTACCTGCCATCGAGGATTGCAACCAGATGACTACCCTTAGTATTAAGGGCATAAAGTAGCCTAATAAGGTGCGTGAATAGTGCCTTCCAGGTACCCAATTTGCACTCATGCATGAAATCGACGACGAGCATGCGGAATGGGTTGAGGCCGAACGGTCCGAGTTTCTTGGCAAATTGATTCTACGCGTAGATGGCGCATAGGAAATAATGAAAGAGTAAAGAAACAGTTGTACTTACGATAGTAGGTACCCAGGAGCCCATTCCAAGAGTATGATCAACCTTTGCACCGTCTACAGTATTTCCCGATTGAATGAACTTGCGAGCTTCGGTAACCTTCTCCATAACATATACTCGGAGATTTTTCATACGACTTTTCATGTCGGACAAGAGCCCAAGAGAATTAAACGAATTCTTCGGTGTAAGACAGCGAGGGCATGGACATAAACCCATATCCTTGATAGTCACGATCAAAACTCTGTACATTGATGAGTGATTAACACGGTTGAAAGGTCAGCGAAGCACATACTTTTCAGGATAATCGGCGGAATATGTAAATATGCGAGGGAAGATTCTCCGCAGCACTCCGTCAGCACATTTCAGAACAATACCGTGGTGATATGCATTCAGAAAGTCCTCGTCCAACAAGATATCCCAACACCCATGAAACAACTCCCTGCGGCAGTGCGCATGAAGGGTCGCCATGCCACTTTTTGATACGCGAGATAGGGTACTCAGGGTATCTTTGACGCTGTCGGGAAGCTGACATTATCAGCAGTAGACAATCATATTGCATTCATTGACTTACTGAAGGTAAGAATCCGACAAGGTGACAGGCTCCCGATTGGGGTTGTGAACGTGCGTATTTTGTTAGGTTGGCGAAATACATGTAAAGCGGCCACGCCTTCGCAGTCCCAAAGTTTGCCAGATGAGTGGTGTCGGAAAAAAACATCAAACCCGCAATAACACGCTCCAGTGAACAGCCAGGTTCCTTTGGCAACCGCTGAAGATCGTCCTGAGCTTCTAGCCAAACATCAGACGTGTAGAGTTCATCATAAATCCGCTCTTGATGGCCGTCCAATGGATCTTTCCATAACCGTTGGAATGGCAAGAGATGAAATGCCCGGGCTTGGACATCTGCAAACGCCGTACATATCACTTCAACAAGAGGGCGATAATGGAATCCAGGAATAGTATATGGCTGAGGGCCGTCCTCCTTTGACTTCGTTGGAATATCAATGGTGACGGTTGTCTGAATCCAATCATCTGGAAATGTGACTCTTTTCCCATTCTTGTCCATATCCAGTTCTCTCAAGCTCCGCTTCATTGAGAAGTTCTTGAGGTGCTTGTGGTCAAAGTCTTCTGCCAGTATCACATCTTTGACAAGGTGTGATACTTTAGTTTCCAATATGAGGTTACTACCTGTATTAAACCAGCACATAAGGCGATAGATAGTCATGTTAGGGAAAGGGAAAGGTGGCACAAAGACATTCAGTGAAGAATCATTTTCTTGAGTGACTGTTGGAGATGTTTTTGCTAGTAGCAAGGATGGAATGAATGTATCTGGCTCAAAGGAAGGCTGACGGGGGTATAATCTACAAATCCCAAATGAGTTGAAGGTGGTCTGAAGGGTGTCCCTCAGTGTTAAGAGAATGCGTAGGATTCTAGACCAGGCTGGAAGTGAAGCTAAAGTTCGAATTGAAGGGATATCAGGACTGTCTGAATGGTTAAGTTTGTCTTGCAAAGGTTCGACATCATTCAAAGACCTCGGAATTCGTCTTGTTGAATATGCAATTTCATCTGGAAGATCAGGTGATTGTAAACACATCAGAAAATGGTTGCTGCCTTGTGGGAGACACAAACTTGTATCATCCAATAAATCTCCAGAATTGTTCCCCATCTCTGAGTCAATATTGATACTAGTCATTTTGTTCCTTCTCCGAGTCGAAGGAGTGTTGTGAGTCTGCGAGACTGGAGACACTGGGCCTGTAAGCCATAGACATCAGGCATGAGGAGCCTGCAGGGGGCAATTGGGTTAAGACTTGGACAGTCCCTTACATGTCGGATGGCTGATATTGTCTGATATTGGCAGGTGACTGGACGTCCCACTTGCAGACATTAGAGAATTACTCACTGAAGAGTTCAGAACAATATTTGAAATGAGAGCCTCTTTGGCATGATCTTGCCTCCTTTGACTCACAAGAGTACTGACTCTCTTGAAAAATTGACAACCTGTGTGATGTCGATTGAGTCCTCTATTATCTGTCTTTCTCTCCCAAGAACAACCCAGAGCATTACAAGCTACCATCAGAAGAGAGAAGAAAAGGACAATCCAGAATCTTTCTGGAAAACGCATCACACTCTTGAGGTGGTCAACATAGAGGTAAAATTGTTTGAAACAAGTTTGAAATTTGAAATCCAAATCGGCAACATACATCAAGTAACGTTACATGTCAAGGCCCAAACTAGGCAAGTTTGTACAAGTTTCAAGCTCAAGCTTCAATATCAGTCAATATGCTGTACAACGACAGAGGCACTAGGGCATGATGTGGCTTGACTCGGGTTCCCAATGTGGGTCAACCTGGAGAACAGTCAATATGAGGATGAGAGAGTATAAACCAATGCCAGAGTCAATAGATATTAAATAATAACAAAGCCCAGGTATGAGTAAGGTGCCAACCATTCATCGATGACAACATGGGCTCATCCAAGATATTTCTATAATGAGATCAGTAGTAGTAGTGCAATCCTTACAATACATCTAACCCATGGGTATTGACTGTGCATTGCATCACTATCAATGTGCAATGAGCTTCCATATAGTATATTTTGCAACAGACTGATAGTTTATTGTGCACCTGTGACATCAGGCTCAGACAACAAGACACCACGGAGCTTGATGCGCTTTTGATGCCTCAATTAAATTTTCAAATGAGCAGTCTCCGTGTGCTTGCTGTGATGGAGGTTATGGTCAATAGGATCCAGGTTTCATCACTGATTGTATCCCAGACATTGAAATCAGTGACACCGGCCTTTGTTCAACATCTTTTCGTGGAAGACTCCAGCATGTACATGTGCTTGGCTGGCAAGGAGTCTACCTCAAATATATCACCCAATGATGAGCTTGGAGAAATGTCACAGTCCGACATGAGGAAATCAATGCCAGTGTGTTGCAACTTGCGATGTTTGCAAGGGTTGCAACTGGTGAATTGTGCCATCCAACACTATGTGGACACTGAAGATGGGCACTACCTGTTAGTGGTCATAAGTAAGATGTGCATATGACATCAAAATGATGTGAGTGATAAATATAAGCTGATCGTATCGACACAAGAAAGGTTGGATTGTAGTATGACTCACAAGTGAACTGAAGAAAGTGAGTAAGACCCACTAAAGAATATGCGTGATGAGAACTGACTGGTGGAGATGGTGATATATGAGAAGAGGAATTTACATGGCAGACACCCACATAGGGTGATATGGACCTTGAACTCTGGTCAGAGTAAGCAGAAGTGAATCTCACAGGAGATGAGAGTTGACAGCAGACACTCCAACAGGGCCAGATGGCCTAAATTCCAATGCAGGCAGGAGCGAGGAAATCCCCAGCTCGAGGTCAGAAGGCCTTTGCTGCCCAATCATGATGGGAGATGAGAGTTGGTAGCAGACGCTCCAAAAGGGCCAGATGGCCTGAATCTCAATACAGGCGGGAGCAAGGAGATCCTCAGCTTGAGACCAGAAGGCCTTTGCCGCCCAATCATAATGTGGAAGATGAGAGTTGGAAGCAGACACTTCAACAGGCATGAAGATGACATTTTGGGGGGGAGGGAAATGGCAAGCAGCCACAGAGAACACAATTGTTTGGTTGTGTTGTAATGGATATTGGTGTTTGGAGGCTTAGTAATACTGACAATTTACATAAATCAGTTTTCTCACAGTGTAGGGCATCACATGCAGTACAAAGAATGACGGGTTGTTCAAGCTTCAAGTTAAGTCTCTGGACGACCGTACGCTTGGTTGGCGCATTCAATGTTCGACACTCTGAGTCAAAGCTAAGTTCAGAATCAATGAAATTATACTGAATAAGCATTATAGTAGCTAACTTGGAAGTAATGGTGCTGCTGAGTATCTGTACATGTGGCCACTACCTACTACATAACTTCAGACTCACTACTATGAGTAGCTTGAATCTATGCTGTCACATCAACCTTTCCTCAACATCCATTTTTCTTCACCATACTTGACTATATCGAGGACTGTCTGCCAGTTGGTGCCTGTTCTTTCCCAACAGATGCTCTTTACAACAGTTTGGACAGGTTTTGGAGATACATTCTCATGGTTAGAGTTACGACTGCCATTGACATTGTTGATCTTCCTCTTTCGATTATGATGGGCACTTACAAGCAGGCCCATGGTGCGAGAAGTTTGAACCTGTAGTATAGCCTCACCACCCTCACCATCAGCTCCAGCTAACTGACCTCTCATGAGTCAGTACGAAACAATCAACCATGACAGCTACAGGCACTCACCATGTTTTCATCTTCCTTTTGTTCATTGGGCTGCATAACAACAGTGCCTCTCTTCTTTATTGCTTTATGAGCATCTTTCCAGACCTGTCAGTGAGTCTTGTGTTTCTCCTCTGCATAATGTGATCTGTACTCACTAATGACTCTTGCTAACTTGTCTTGTGACTGTCACTGCCAGTGAGATGAAGCACCTTCAATTCAGGCATGAGATGTATGATATTTCTTCTCCTCTGAATTGTTGGCTGAAACAACTTGAATGATTGTCACAGGTGGTGATTCAGATTCATGTGGCACATCAGTGTCATCAAGTTGCTGTGTAGTGGTTGGGGCATCAGGAATGCCAGTGGGAGATGATGGGGGAGTTACAAATTCTCAGGATGGGGAAGGAACATGGAGGATGGCCTGTATATTTGTATGTGAGCAGATTGCAAAAGGATCAGTGATAGGTGATAGATCTGGATCCCAGAACACCAATACATCATGAATGTCACAGCTGCCAGATGTGAAAAACTCGGACATGTGGTGAGCTTGGGCATGCACCACCACATCCTTGATCCAAGCACAGTGATTATGGGCATAATGATGCATAGGTGCCATGACTCCTAGTGGTGGTTCAAACATTCAAAGGTTCGGGGTTCTTATAGTTGCATTGTCGGTGACATACTTTCAGGTAAGACAGGGCATGCACCTCATACCATGACTATGCTAATATATAGAGAAGTGGGATCAAATATGTACACAAGTGCAGGCGTGGCAATTCAAGGGACACCTGGTGAAGTTGCCGAGGGCAGTAGGACACAAATATGTTCTATGATGATTGTATGTCCAAGATTGTCCATTCACTAGAGATCCCGCCTTATCTATTCTGAAATTCTCAGTTGCAAGGGAGTCAACTACCTGAGATATACTACTACTAGCTAGATGGATATAAATTTGCATGTCAATTTAAGGTACTTCTTATAGATCTGTGAGAGGGGATGCGAATGTAGCCAGGGTGGTGCTTTGAAACTCGATACCAAAATTGGCAAGCGCTCAAGTGCTCATGTTGTATTAAAAGTTGCAGTAACTGAACACTGCATTCAGTCAACTACCAATTTCGGTAGGCACAAGTCTTAGATCTGGCCCACTGCATTATGAGTCACAAAAATCTTACTTCAGGAATTGCCTGAAAGCTTGGCTTCCAGGCTCCCACTATCATGCTGTACACTCCAAATGCTAGGTACTACTATAGGACAGTGCTACTGTAATCACAGGTAAGCATACATATGACTCGGATGTACCCGAGACTGACCTGCAAGCAACTTCTTTTGTGCGTTGAAGACTGGATTACTGTGACTACGGTATCTGTCGCAGTCACTGGCATGCAAGCTGGCCTCCTTACCACAAGGTCACCACCGGTTGTCACAACTGGCACACATTGAACTACTAGTAGTAGACTCAGGGCCCTATCATTACTAGTAGGTGGCAAACCGTCGCCATCGACGACTTGCCTCATAGGTTAACCTATTAGGACTACCAGGTCACGCTTCCATGGCCGCACGTGCCACCTCTGGAATGAATGATGATGATGTCTCTGATCATCGAATTTTCTCATTGTTCAAGTTGAGTCTCACAACATGATCATCTCACACTCAGGCTGGTTCACACTGAGTACTGAAACTTGACTGAAACCATACACAATCTCATGGCTCATGATCAAACCCTATCTTTTGAATCTCCGCACATGCCAAAATCGGCAAGCAACCGCTGCTATCTTGATCCGACTCTACGTCAAAGAGATCTTAGGAGAACTCCAGCGAAGGCAAGTCTTTCAAAGTCCGATGGCTATTTACCGCTTACTACACACTCACATGCTCTCCTTACCTATTCTACTACTAAGTGTTCAAGTTGAGCCATGAATGTATGCGCTCCTTCAAGCCCATGCGAAATTCCGCGTTTCATGCCTCCTCACCGCTCTCAAGCTTGCAGTGCATGTTGTAAACCAAACAGTTACAGTTATATGGCAGCCTGTTCTCCTCCCAGTTCTCCTCCAAGTCTATCGCCTGTTAGAAGATCAGGTATTGATGACTCATATTATGATATCATGATATGCACTGACTCATCCACTAGTGACAGCAGGTAGCACAACCTCAGAAACAGATGATGACTCTGTCTTCCCTTGGACACCTGATTCTCAACGTGTAGGCAGCATACAGCGTATTGCTGATATCTCTGCTGGCGCTGGGTCGCTGACTTCAAGTCGCCAGTTCCCAAAGCAACATTGCAGCAACATTTCTCCCAACTGCTTTCATCCATATCGCCGCCCATCCTCTGTTCGAGAACGACACGCTTTTGACACTGTGTTGGACAGAGTGGACACTGATGATTCACCAGAAAACCCGAGGGCCAAGGTAGGCCCTACTTTTTTGAGAATATACACATGTAGCTCATTACATGCTTCACATTTCTAGACAGAAGATATTGGAGATCTGTGTTTACAACATATGGAGGCTCTTGGTCCTCACATGTTCCGCCTTGTTGTGCACTACAAGGAGGCTGTCCGCAAACGCAAACGCATGCGCCTCTTCACAACATACTGGGAGGCTGAGGAGAATAATAGGCGGGGCACCCTTCTTCATTGTCTATATCAGGACGCGGAAAATCAGTTCACTCAAGCAGAACATGAATCGCAAGCGTTACTCGTCAAAGTCCTTGAGAAGCATTCACCAGCTGCTGTTGCCTCAGACGCCAAATTCATCGCTTCGCTCCGCGACAGCAACAAGAAGTCTCTCAAACGGACCGATGTTCAGCTTGATCTTTTCAAGGATCATGTTCAGAAGTCCCAGCTGTTCAGGTCGTCAACGGACGACCTGGGCAAGAAACCGGATGTTCCCGGAGCCTGCCTTGTGGCTAGTTAGTGTGACTTCTATTAGTCACAATACCTTTCATTTCCAGACGCATATTTGGACTTTTCGGTGATGGTTCAAACGTTCATGCGTAGAATCATGTACGTTTTCAAAACCGTTTCTATCTCGGCCACTACTGTAGTCTAGTCTGCTGTTGTACCATTACTGTAGTAGTTGTACAACATTTTGATTGGACTGATAGGAATGCTTAAGACCTGAGGCCCGAGCGCTAGTGATAGCCGGTGGTAATATTATTGGCGTGGAAGTTTTTGTAGTAATACGTTGTGGCACGTTGACCGGTCGTATTACATGTTATGGCCTTTTTTGGCAATGCGGTGTAATCTTCAATTCAATCCGCTTCTTAATCGCTCCTCATTGCAGACCACCCGCTTCATATGCATAACGTGAAGCAATATTCCTATCGCGGAAATCTGCACCTTGAGCCGGGTTTAACTCACCCAACTCATTGTGCAGATTTTCTGACTTTGCGATCCACTATCAACCTGCTGCGATGCAGCCGTCTGGTCAACTGCCACCTCCAACGAGTGACGATATCACACACCGTGATTATGATCATTTCGTCGACAGCACCCGTTTCACTGTTGGCTTCGATGGCTCCTTCAACGACCAGTACGCCGAACTACATACTACCGTGACACCTCCACAACCGTGGCAACTTGAACCTGCAGATCGTGATGGTGTCGTGATAACGCCGCCGCCCTTCGAGCTTGGCTTTCGCCAACTTCCAAGTCAGCTCGCGGCGGCCGACTTGAACGACTCCCAGAATCATTTGCTCCTCAGTGATCGCGGCCCTTGCGATGATATTCCGTATGATGGTCATAGTAGTACGGGCATGCGGAAGATGCGGCCTTCTACTAGTAGTAGCCTGAGTGTGTTAAGCATGTCACCGCCCCCGCTCCCTCTCCCGCCCCCGCTCCCGCCCCCGCCTCACGATGATGATGGCATCACTGGCATGCCTCCGACTCTACAACCACACCCCCACCATCAGAGACATGTCATAGCGCCCACCTCCGATGGTGCTGTGCACAATCAACTTCAGTCAGACTGGGAGAGTGGGCCCACTAAATCGCAAATAGAAGATCTTATTGCTAGCCTCGAATCGGCAGTCGCTGCAGATTCTGACATCGCAGCAGCCTCAGGTCATTTTCACTCGTCGGGGCCACCAGCCCATTTCTATCATCTTCCCGTCAATATCGGCACATTCTATCAAGAATTCAGTGAACCATCGATGGGCGAGGAAGACAACCTTCTATTGCCACCGGGCGACGAAGAACTTGCTCGTCGAGAGGAAATATTCAGCGTAGAGGGTACTGTCACTTCAAGTCAAGGTACTAGCCACAGTCAGCAAGGCGCCAAAAAACGCGCCGGCAACAAGTTTCACCCATACCAGTGGCCGCCACCAAAAAGATCTAGATCGACAGTGGGTAATTGACATTCGCAAAATGGGGGATCGCTGACGGATTCACCACAGAGAAAGCGAAAGGCGAAGAGTCCGGATTCGCAGTCCCAAGTGTCGGGATCGCTGCCGTCAATGGCAGCCCCTCCTCAGCCTATGACCCCTCCTCAGCCTATGACAGCCCCTCCTCAGCTTATGACTACATCCGCTACATCTAGTACACCTTCCGTGCCCCCGCCAGACCCGTCAGAGCTTCTATATGATCCCAACAATGTTCGGCACACACGAATTGTCAATTCTACACGCAAGAACGTCGCAGATTATGCGCTGAACGTCCTCTCGTTATCGACGGGAACGGACAGGGAGGACTTCGTTTACCAGCAGTTGGGAATTGACGCAGTAGAAGAATATGGACAAGGTAAGCTAGTACATACCCTTTTGTAACAATGACTGAAATTTCGGCTGTGCATCAGAGGCATTCGGAAAAAAATGGGCTGCCCTAAACTGGAAGATGTTATACATGGCACTTTCGGAGCCATGCAGGTCTATCATGCATACATGCAAGAGGATGGCACGCGCCAGTATACAGCGTGGGTTCCATCTGCGTCCTCCAGCACGGTCGGCAATTTCCGAGCCGGATCACCAGCAAGCGGTGATTACTGGCCTCCTTGATGAAGCGATATTCCCGCCGAAGTTTGTATTCGGTAAGGACGAGAACGGGGACTCACACTTCCTCGAAAACGAAGTGGTGTGGGATGTTGTACTGAACACCGTGGTGGAACTTGACCTCTACGATGACATTAAAAGCCTCCGCAGCCTTTTCTGCACATCTGCTGCTGCTGTCAAGTGTGCTTTGCAGGAACATCGTACCGGGAAATTTGTCGAGGTTTTGTTTACGGGTACGTGTTTTAAACCATTACACAATTCGCTCGAAGATTATATTCACAAATATATAATTCCCCACCCAGTTTGGTCACAGCGATGGAACGAGTACAACACACTTACTTTTCTTAGGCTGGATCAATTACGCCCTCCGGTTGATAAACAGTAAATAGATTTAGACATGTCGATTTGAGTTAGTAGGAAGTATACGGTCACGTAGTACGGTAGTGCTTTGTTACACATGCGTAATTAGCAATTTGGTAGCGCGCATGATGTTAAGTATCCAATTGGATTCAAGGGTTCAATGTGCGAAGCAGGAGAGAGGAGGTCCTACTACGGATACCAACAGTACTGCTCCTAATACTAGTATCAATATCATAAATACGTAGATAGGCAAGGATATCGATAGTAGATTCGATACTTTGGCTCTGAGTCAATCGATCTCGGCTCTTTGAGCACGTGTTTCGTGTTTGTTTCAGCTATTGGTGGAAATTTGTGTCACGTGACTGTGACTGTGTCCTGCTGCCATAATCGCAAACCTCTACCATCAGTGTCACTCCATTGGGCGATCGCTATGGCGCGGACAAAACAGACAAGCAAAAAAACTACGGGAGGGCCTGCCAAGCGTTGCGAACTACCTAACAGCAAGAAGCTCATCAGCCGCTTGAATACGACAGTTTCCAGACCTGTCTTCCATCAGGCTAGTCCGGAGGCTGAGGCTAACTTGAAGGTAATTTTCAAACCGGACTCGCAGCCTGAGTGTGCGGCAGCAGCAAGCGTCACGGTTTTGAAGCCCTCGACCCACAATATTGTAGGTACATATATTAATTGGCCTGTTCTCCATTATTGAACTCATTTATCGCAGTTCTGCTTTTTTTGCCGGGATGGAGGCTCTTTGTACGATTGCTACAGATGCCCACGCGCAGTATGCGAAACATGTGTCGTCATTCCGAAAGAGTTTCAAGAGCGAATTAAACAATCCGACGTTCTTTTTATCTGCCCGGGGTGCCATGAAACACGGGGAAATCATCGCTCCGAGAGCGATGGCATAATGCCATACTTCGTAAGTTCCTTGGCCTAAAGTCTTTTAACATAATATGTTTACTGCAAGCAGGGATTTGAAGACGCTAGAGGAGCTCCAGTGCTGACAGTCCCCGCAACTATCAATGGGCACATCGAGGTGACCAGTCGGTCGCAGGTGTGCTCCGACCCTGTCCTTATTCTGCACTTCGTTCTCAAAGGTCTTCCACCTTCTGGATCGCCTGCCCCAATCATGCGAGAGGCATTACAGCCGTACGGGCCCAACGGATCTATTCGATACCATGAAATAATTTTCGACTTCGGAACCGATGAGAAACACGACAGACATTTTGAGTCGATGACCGAGCTCGTGAATGAATTCAAACATCTTCATTATGAACGTGTTGAGGTGTTTATCTACACTCACTCAGAAACCGTGCGAGGTGACATCTGGGGAGGGTTCGAAAACGACACGTCTGTAGGAAGGGGGAGAAATAAAATCATAACACCAGGTGAACCTGCTGCTTACAGCGTTGACGATGTGAGTTGTAAACCCTTCCTTTTTTGTGGCACTAAGTTTTTCGTAGTTTTTCGCAGGGCTCTTCGTGGGTGGCATTGAGGACTACATTGAGGGCGCTACCTTGTGGATGCTCGTATGCGGGCACATGATACGGGAACCACCTGCGTTCAAGTCGTTCAAAGACTGTGTGAAATGGTGATTAGTTTGTTTGTATCGACTCCCGGCACCGCTCCATCGCTGAAGGTATTTTTACAGCTATAAGCCAAAACACACATTCGCATTCAGTGCCGAATTGTTTCACACATCGCTAACTACACCATTCGTCACCGCCTACGTGGACTGTGTACTCATCGAAGGGTTCGACGTACAGGAAGTCATGCAAGACCTCCTCCTCTCATGCCCTCGTCTCGCGATGCACGCACGCATCGTTCATCTACACATCACAGACAGCACTTTTCGTTGTCGCCAACCTACCATGGTCGAGTATAATCAGGGATCTATGCAGGTTCTGACAGGTCTGGTCTCGCTGACTGTGACAATATACACCTACTTCCACGATAACAATCGCCCATTTGGAAACGCGCTTCCCTATCAATGTCCCAAGTGCATGTGTGTCCGTACATGGCAGCGCGTTACTTATAACATGAAGGACGAAAGCAGGTTCGCTTGCAAGAGATGCAAGAACACTATCATCTACATAAGGCCTGCACAGTCGCACATCATCCTGTACTCTCAAGGTTATCGCGGGACTAGTAGCGTGAGCGGTAAACTGGTGGCTAAGGGCTACAAAGCGTCTGGGTCTGGCTGGTTAGTGTTCGCGTCAGTTGAATCTGGCGCAGTGGTGGATGTTGATGATGTCTGTTAACTTACCCGAGCCATCACTATAATCTTGTTATGCGTACGAGAATCTAGCCTTTGAACTCGGCAATAGTGACATATGATGCGATGAAATTCCCAGTTGCTGATTGTGCAGATAAAAAGATGTAGGGTTAGGGTTGGTTAGGGTTATTCCCTCTTGATTTGTGTGTCTGTGTTTGTCCTATTCCTGTATTATTTTCATTTGTTATCGATGATCATGATCGAGCTGTTCAGGTTCTCTACCCTTGGTGAGTGAAGTTCATCTGGACCTGTCATCTATGGTTGAAGCAGCCTGTTAGTTCTGCACCCCACTCCGAGGTATACTTCATGATTGTGACCTGGAAAACAGGGACACCAAACATGTACTACTCATGGGTTCATCTGGTGATGGCTCCCTTGCCAATTGTGATAGCTTCTGTTGCCCCATGGTGTTCCACTGATGGTGATTATATTCTGGCGGCCCATGGTGAACTTTCAATTGACATCCCGATTGGCATCCTAGTCACAGCCTGGATGGACGGGGCATTCACAACATGCGGTGGCTTCCAGTCTAACCTGCAAGAATAATCGTCAGTTTTTTTTCGGCAGGAGATCGCCCCGACTTTGCTTCATATCTACCTAGGATCAGCGACTTATGACATTGGGCGTCGACATTCGGATTCATTATCTACATCGGGATCATGTCACCTTGTAGGATGTACCTGCGGTGAGCCTACCTGATTGCATGTTAAACCATTACAATTGATGTCGACTAGCTTTGTCAGCTTCGGATATCAGCAAAGATTTTCCAAGTGACTTCAGACTGCTTTTGAACGTCAGAAATTGGCGTGACCTCCCCGGCATTTCTTCCTGGATGCCATCCCACTTTCCAACGCTTTACACTTACGAAAACGATGCGGCTCTGCAGTCTCCTACTACATTGCAGTGGCATGCACTTGCTAGACCCAGGCTGCACTTTGGAGTTTATTTTTTTGCCGAAGTTTAGGGCCGACACCTGCGCTGCCTTCAACCCTCAAATTCATATGCTCTAGTGGTAAGCGTTCTTTGGAGAATTTCTTTCATGCTTCATGCCACTGAATTTTTATGGTTGGAAAGCCTGTCGTTTTCGCGCGCTTTGGGCAGTTCTAGCGTGGCTTCTTCACCGAGCTTTGTAGATATTGGCCAGTCGACCAGGGATTGCGCAGGGGTGTAATCGAGCTGGTTGATATCGTCTTTCGTGGAGCTGGAGAGACCACTGAAGGTTGCTGTCCATCGTCCCCGACACCTGCGACCGAAACAGTGGTGCCGCCGCTCGAAGTCTCGTGCCCTCTCCGAGGGACCATCTACTTGGTTGCTTGCTGCAGTAGCTGCCGCTGTCCCTATCCGTTTTTCCGACGCCTTCAATTCGCGCAAGCTCAATAGCTCTGCCCTAGGTTCCTGCAAAAAGCAAAGCCAATCCAAAGCTGGTGAATGAGGCTTATGCTACGGGGCCGTGGTGATACTCGCAGTATCATAATATCATATTCAATCATACCTATCCCAATGAAACGACTCCCGAATTCCTTGCCATGGGACGGAGAAGCCAGTTGTTCTCACGCCGTACCTTTGGGCAGCCCCAAATCTTCGAGATATTCTGAAGTGGGGCAACGCAGCTCAGCCCGTGCTAGACCTATGTCCGCTGACAACATGTCTAAAAAGTGCATTAGGCTTGCCACGATAGGTATGTATCTGTTACTTGACCTGTAACTAATATCTAACATTGTTTTAATATATAATTCTCAGGGCGAAGAGAGTAATGTTAGCATCACCAGTCTGACAAGGCCCGACGAATCGGTTTCGTGAACTCCCCGAGCGTCGCGCTACTCTTCCGTACACAAGATGGTCCAATCCTAATCGGGCACTCGTAGACATTTGTAAGTGCTTGGACGATGACACCTCATAGGTATGCTACTCATGCAGACATGTTTGCTGCAGCATTCCGCTTTGCAATCGCATTATTTCCCGCTAGCACTTCGGATCCCATGACCGTTTCAAGATGACTGTAAATGACACATTGGCCACAAGCATTCAATTTGGAGAAGTTCGTGTCAATGTGCTTCAAAGATCTGACCACTCCATCAGGCGAGACGGACACAAATATCACTGTAATGATGAAAGCGAACCTCCTCAACTTACACTCCTGATGTAGTACGTCTTTTCATGCCTGATGTATTATACCAGGCTCTGACGACGTCTTCCTTTTCACAGAACATCGGTACCCCAGAAATGGCTCAACTTGTTTTAAACACGTTAGTCAACCACAACCCTGAGCTTACTGTTGGCTACAGTGCTACTGCGCATCCAGATCAGTTTATTTCATGAGCGTACAAACGCAAGGCAATTCGTGTTGCTTTCCTTCAGTTCTTCCAGGAGACAAAACTCGGCCCAAGTATCCGAATGCACTGGACCGAGTAAGCTCCAAGAATACATATGTTTCAACGTGCTAATTCACCTCTACTTAGTTGCGAATCTCATGTACCACAACAGTTGTCAGTCCTTCTCCATTCTGATTCCCAAGGCTGACATCCCTGCAGGCTATCTCAACAAACGCCGCGGCCACGACCTCAGCCAAATTCGTACATTTGTGCTAAAGTAAGACTAAGAATGCACACATATCCTGCTTTGATATCCATGCGTGCGTGTTCGCCTGCCCAGACTTTATTTCCAAGGTTGATTGATTTTCGTTAAAGGATGTCTTTGTTGATGAAATTTAGCATAACGTTGCGCGGCCGGGATTATGAACGTCTAAAGTTCATCCCGAAGGTGGGTAAACTTCCTCCCTGCCAGTTGAGTGGAAACAAGTAAGGAGGTCCAGATGATGTTTATATCAAGTGTATTAACTGTCGACTAGTTGTTTTCCTCCACGGGGTCCAGGAGGGGGAACAAATCCGAAGGATAGGGAGTTCCTTAACCCTGCGAAATATGAAGTAGGTAACAGTCATTTGATAGAGGGCATCTTCCTATTCATATGAATTATACTCAATGTTGTAGATTGTGCTGTTCGATCAACGGGGTGCAGGAAAGTCCACTTCGTAAGTCCCATCGGTTCCTTGACATTGTTCCTGTATGAATTTGCGTAGGAGCGCGGAATTAGAGAACAATATTACGTGGGCCCTCGTAAGAGATATCGAGGTCCTTCGGCAGGGGCTAGATGTCACGAAATGGCACGTATGCGGCGGTAGCTGGGTCTGTATCAATGCATGTTCTTCTAGACTTCATCACTGACACAGACGTACAGGGATCTACGCTCTCCCTTGCATACGCTCAGGTTTGTGATCGGCTTTCTTCTGCACAATGTTTGTCTTAGCAGTCAATTCGTTACATAGACACATCCAGAGTCAAGTCCCTTGTTCTCCGGTGAAGCTCCGATGATGGTAGTCACATATACGCGGTCCTTGACCACCAAATCTTTTTAAGCGGAATTCTTCACGCTACGACATAGGTATGTGTTTGATAGGCCAAAATAGACCGTGCTGACCACTTCCGGCCACTTCCAGTGAACTACGATTCTTCTATCAGGATGGCGCTTCCCGTGTTTTCCCCGACCATTGGTAATTTAACATAGTGATGACAAACTCTCATTGTTAGGTGACCCAGTTGTATGGGGAAGAACACCTAGCCCTGATTGCAGAGGCTGAACGGCACGACATGATGAAGGCGTATCACAGCCGCTTGAATTCATTGGACACAAACATCAGCCAGGCCGCCGCAAAGGCGTGGGCGAAGTGGGTGTAAGCAGATGATACCCTCCAACCCGTTGGTACTATGCTTGTGAATGACATCAGCTTGCAAGGATGGCTACATCAAGGTTGATCGTAAGTACGGGTGCTGCCACCCAAGCGGATATAGCTGACTTCGCAAAATATGTGAGGTCAATTTCTTGAGAAGCAGGAACTCGATAAGATGTACGTGCATTCTACACGCGTCCTTAACCCCTTCTCATTGTTCCTAGCCAATTCAATTCCTGGCTCAAATACCTTCCTGGATATGGCTGAGAAATAAAGCGGGGGGTTGAGAGAACCAGGCAATTCTACACTGATCAGTTGAACTGAGTCAAACAGCACATAGTACGCCCTGCCTTGTTGATGTTCGGATGATGTCTCAATTGTTTCACAGCTGAATAGTACGCACATCAGCACTTCATTATGCTAGAAAATGGCCATCTCCATGGCTTGCCAGAAACCGAGATGGTTTTCTTGCTGCTACCGGAGCAAGACCTGATACAGTGAGCTCTCGTATTCGATCGTTTTGTGTTCGTTTAAGTGACCGAAACACATTGCAGACTGCTGTGCCAATATGTTCGGTACTGATGGCAACCGCATGTTTATTTAGCAAATCAAAGCCCAGGCCGAGTTTAATGCAGTCATCGGAAGGAAGCGAGGTGGCTCGATATTTCTTGTAGTTTTGCCACCCAATCTAACATTTTTAACCGACCTTTGCTGATAGACAAACTCTAGCTCGTCTGGAGGCCCTCACCTCTCAGGCTTTGAGATCTTTGGTTCCTAATGGTAGTTATTTTCATTGACGGTCCTGGACCTAATGTTTACAACGTTCATCGCAGCCAGATTACTGAAGACGTGATCTGGGCAAGTATGATTTGAAAATTTCGTTATGCGATGGATAACTTGATATCGCCTTACAGCAAAATCATTGCATTTCTACCAGGACTACAGTATTCGGAAGTCGTCCATTCTTCGACTTTCCACACAAAAGCGCATCATCGTTCGAGGAACTCAACGAGGCATATGTGCATCTATCTATCCACGGTAGCCGAACTCCTTCCTCACTAACGTTCGTGTTAACCAGCTTCTGTTTCCAACGATCCCAACACGATCCTTTTTCGTGAGTTCATGAACTTGAAGATGACAATAGGTAAGTTCGTAGATCATCAATAGCCAAACGTTGCACTCACCAATTGATGCGGCCCGGCTCTACTGATGGGTCCCGCTTTGATTCCTCCCTCCAAAGAACCTCAACACCTTCTTCCAAAACCCCAGTGGCGCCTCTGCTTCTGATCTCGTTGCCTCTGACGGAGCTGCTAACTTCGGAGGGGGCCATTCGCGTCCTCGCGTACAGTATGTCTGATGGGACATCTGCTTGCGGCTCGCAAAACGCGCTAATCTCTATAGATCTTTAGTAATTGCTGGATACCGCGATGACAGACACTTACGGGATCCACTGGGTCCATCTTCAATCTTCAAAAATGTATCGATGATTATAGATCTTGCTTTTGATCACGCAAGGGCTGAGAATCAGACAGTGTTGGAGCATGTGAAAGTGTGTGATATGTATGGTAATCTAGTATTTTCTCGTGAACTTCGCAGCATAGTACGCACTGCGCGCAAACTTTTGAATTTCTCTCACTCATTTCACAACTGCATGGATTTCCTGATGGCTATGTTTGTATCTGCTGCTTGCGTGTGCAGTAGGGGAAGTAGTACTGACAACAACTTCCGTCTTCCGACTCGGTGCCTTCAAATTGACTACATTTTTGGAGGCTTCAATTTCCTCATGTGGATCGCGTTTGTCGTCACAACAGTATGTGTTCATGAGTTTTATTCTGGCCAGTGCTTCACACCATTCCTCAGCTTTCGTACAAGCCTCTGGAAGGCGCCAGCCCTGTCCCTGTCAACCTCGGAGTTGCAGTTCTACTGGTACGTTTGGGTCTATGTCGTGTTTCAATTCATTTACGCTCCTCAGATGCTCGTCATCATCATCTCGACCACGTTCTACGCCTTTGTGGATTGGAATGCCAGCCGAATCATGAATCCATCAAGTCTCTCATTGCGCACGAAGCCGCTGTAATTCGTGATGTACTAGTAAGCACTTTGTGAGTTTCTCCATCTTCTTCAACGTAACACTAAGTCAAGTCCCACAGACAGCGACGAACTCAAAGTATCGCGTTCGAGGCGGTAACTACAATTTGTCGCTTATCGAGGAACACGCAGGCTGTGACTGCCCTTACACCGCTCCCACATGATCTTCAAAAACTCGAAAAGGCGTGGTGCTTGAGATGTATGCTGCGATATTTTGCTGGCGGTTGGCAGTGTTGAGTAGTACGGTCGAGGATTTGTAGGTTTCTTTCTTTCTCTTAGTTGCGGAGGTGCGTGTATTGTGCATTCTTATACTGCTTCACCATGCTAACCTACCTCGTTTCTATCATTGCTAGATGCTCAACTCACGAGGCAGTTCATCATCACCGTTGCAGCAAGCATGCTCTCTATTATTGTATCCACTTTTATCGAAAGCGCACCTTCCTGGCGCCTCTACACTGCGTACATATGCCTCATTGTTATCTCCATAGCCTCTGGAATGTATTTTCACACATTTTATCGCAATGGTGTAGCCACTACATCTAGGCACTCGAACACCGCTTGTCCTGGATGGCCGCATTCTCGCGTCCAGCAGCCACTCCAGCATATAAACCACCACTTTCCCTCAGTGACTCCAGAGATGCGTGAGGTGCAGCCAAAATTGTCTCTCAAACCTATCACTAATTCCGCAGTGGATGAGTTCCTGTCTTTCCAGGCGTGTTTTACTATCTAACGCTGATGCGGTCATCATCTCAAAAGGTGGTTCCAGTCTTACGTGCTGTAGTCCGCTCGTTGCTCATCTCAGTTAATTCATTTGCCAATCCACCCTGGCCTACAATTGCTGTCGGATTGGCTGGATTGGCGGTGGCACGGTGCATAGCGATGTGATGAGACGAGTTGCACACACGTATATTGTTTTTTTTTGCTTGGTCGTTGAAAGTTCTGCAGTCAGAATCATATCCACCCTGCCATAAGCGTTGTTAACGCCAAGCCGGCGCGATCAGAGAATGAATGTAAGCTTGTCAAGCCATCCGCACACAGCAACAGTATGCAGAATCTCCTCAGGACACTTACTGAGAGCCAGGTTAAGCCCTCGCCTGACCTTAGGCTACTTCTGAGTGTTGTCATGGACACACGCGTGAGTCTTCTTGTTCCGTGCTGTGCCCAAAGCAGAAATAATGCAATAAATCGTTCTAGCGCCAAAGCGACGATGCCAAGGTGTCCGAACCATTCTGTGACTCCCTTGAGGGACTGCTTGATGATCTGCGTACAGTGACTATGGTGTGTGCATACGGATCAAAGCTATCTTACCCCGCTGACATCATACACAGGTTAATCACGGCGCGGAGGCATTCCTCGAACCAGTTGCAAAATCCGATGTTCCCGACTACTACGATGGTGCGTCCACCTACTCCGTCTCAACATGTCTTGTCTCATACCATCCAGTGATCGTAAACCCCATGGACCCTCAAACCATGCTCAAGAAGGTCACATCAAAGCAGTACAAGTCCAAGCGCGAGTTTGCAGATGATCTAGACCTGATATGGTCAAACTGTTTCACCTACAATGCGACTGAGGCATGTATCACCGTCGTGAAAACGAGTGGTGAGGCTCACTGTGCCGCGCAGGACCACCCCCTCCGTCAATGCGCAATGCGTCTCAAGAAGAAAGCCGATAGATTGCTGAAGAAAATCACTGACCGCCGCAGAAGGAACGAATCGATCCTCCCTTCCTGCTGCTCTATCCCAGACTCCACATTCCGCTTCTCCCATCCCAATGAGACCTAATGCAACAACACGGCCTTAGATTAATGGCACGTCATACGCCCACAAACGATCTCCGTCATTTACCGCGACGCAAACTCCATCACCTCAAAACAGCGTATGGATCTCAAGTTTGACTCTATTAACTGGAGAATGAGGAAAAATCCACACGGAGACCAATCTCATGGTGACTCCCTTTATCTAAGACGCCTGTTAGTTTGTAGCATTCCACGCACCGTGGTTCCATTGCATATTTCATCGGATGAACGCTTATCAGGTCCTTGACTCATTCGAATTTTGGTATGGAACACGAGGGTTATATGTGTCACCTTGAATCCTTTTAGTTAAGACGCTCGCGACGGAGTAGTCAGATCTCACAGCCAGAATTATTCCACCACTGAAGCTCTCGAGTTCGATTCCACTCAGACTCATTTTTTGCGCCTTTTTGAGACTCGCGTGAATTTGCAGGCATTGAAGCACACAGGAAGAGCTGCATTGTTTTGCAAGCCCCGCAACTCAAGAGACTAATGGTGAATGGAAGCCAGAAGTACATGATTTTAGATAGCATTGTAATTGAACCAATATTTGTACCACATACAGTAAGCAACAAAACTGTTGCAATATTTATATGATTTTGATTGTTTGAGCTATATCATTGCTGGGTCAGCTGCTATGAGAATGTGGATGAGAGCATTATTATAACCCTACATCCAGGCTACAATAGTCATACTACATATAAGGTGTGAAACAATTTCCTTAAAAAGATATAAGCTATTTATAACAGGGTATGCATTGCAACAGTTTTGTTGCTGATGATTCTAGATATAATCATTGTTAGTTATTAGTAGGTAGTGTATCCTCCCTTGGCTTTAATCACTGCCTCAATTCTCCTTGGCATTCTTTCTATGAGATTCTGACATATGGCTGCATCAATCTGCTCCCATTCCCTCTCTATATACTCCCAAAGCTCTGTCATCCCATTTGGAGGATTGGGGTACTTTGTAAGCCTCCTTTTTAGGATAAACCATAAATGTTCAATTGGATTGAGGTCAGGAGACTGCAGGCCATATTATGACCTCATATCTATGATTCTCAAACCACTTCTTGGCCTTCTTACTGGTATGCTTGGAGTTATTGTCTTGCTAAAAGACAATATCTGCAGAAGACTTGTCATAATAGTTGAGGGTTTCATGAAGTTCATCCTTCACAATGCTAGTGTAAAGGTCAGCATCCATCTTACCCTCAATCTTGCAGGCCAACCCTATACCCTCCTAAGTCATATGGCCCCACATCATTACTGAACCTCTCGCAAACTTCACTGTTCTCTCTACTAGCCTATCACTTAGGTCTTCTCCTGCCTCTTTCCAAGCCCACTTTCTGCCATCTAACCTCAAATGATTAATTTTGGTTTCATCTGACCATATAACTCTTTTCCAGTCATCTACAGTCCAGTACTGGTGACTCATAACAAAGTCTAGTCTTGCTCTTCTATGATGCTTGATAAGAAGAGAGCATTTTTGCTTGACCATAGCCTTCATCCCAGATTTCTTCAAGTAACAACATGTTGTCTGAGAGGATATAGGCTGATCCTTGATGTCTTGAAGTGATCTGGTGACTTAAGTGGCATTTTTAGCTTTGCTAGTACTGATTAAGTGAATAGCATATTGAACATCAGAGGAGGAAAGGATAGAAGGACAACTACCAGAGAACTTTTAAAGGTCAGAATGAAGTTTAGAGCAAATTCTGTTGATAGTACTATAGTATACACCAGTAGCATGTGAGATATCCCTTGTAGATTGGTTTAAATCAAGGTGAAAGAGGATTTAGTTGATTGTTTCAGCAGAGAGGGCTTTCATGATGATGAATGTTGAAAAAGTTGAACATCTGACTTTGTTTATATCATGTTGATCAATTTACATGACACATAACACTATAAGACATACCCAACAACATAACTGATGTCTATTGATAGGATTTTTCTATTCAAAAACATCAGCAACAAAACTGTTGCAATGCATACCCTGTTATAAATAGCTTATATCTTTTTAAGGAAATTGTTTCACACCTTATATGTAGTGTGACTATTGTAGCCTGGATGTAGGGCTACAATAATGCTCTCATCCACATGCTCATAGCAGCTGACCCAGCAATGATATAGCTCAAACAATCAAAATCATGTAAATATTGCAACAGTTTTGTTGCTTACTGTATTATAGACTTATCAAACCAATAAAAATGGGAAAATATGACATTGCTCAATCAGTGGGACCTAATTTGATATCTGTACCTTGCTGGTCATGATGGTGCAAAGTCGTGACCTTGTCGAAAACTCTCATACAAATCTAGATTGGATGGTCGATGCTAACGGCGTTGTCCATGATATAGCGTTAAATCCTCTTATACCTCAACACATAAATAAGAAAATATCACAATGCTCGACAAGTAAGACCTGATTGTACTATTATGCCTTGCCGGCCGTGATGGTGCAATAACGCAACCTTGTCGCGAACTCCTCATAGAAAACTTAATTTTCAGAGATAAATAGCTATGTGCCAGTAAATAAAATTCCTCGTGGTATACATAGCCATAGTTAACCTAAACAAAATGATATCCTACTGTAGTTCTCACGGTCACCATATCAAGGACTTATCAGTTCTCTGATGGTGGGGGGAAACAAATACTCCGCACACTATAGGTTTATTTGAGTCCTGGCCAACGACAACTTGGCTCAAAGGGGTTATGAAGTGGACCACAGCTCAGCTAATTTCAAAAAGAAAAAAGGGTGTCCATAAGCGCCCACACTGAAACTGTGCACGAAAGCTTCACATCATACAGCAAGTAATGACTTGTGGGGCTAGTCTAAAAGAAGGTCGTCGAGGCCAGCTTCCTTGAGCATTGTAGAAACATCCCATATATACGTCCTTGTGTCATCGCAACCAGTGGATAGTAGCTTTCCATCTGCCGAAAATGACACACAGGTGAAGGGTTGTACATGGCGGAGAGGCGAACTGATGGGTTGACTGTTTTCGAGGTTCCACAAGCGCATTGTGTCGTTGAAGGATATACTTGCGAGGATGATGCTATCATGATTCGCTGATGTTGCAATGCGAAAGACCGCGGAGGTGTGCCCATCGAGCACAGCGAGCTGTTTCCATGTTTTGGTATTCCATCATGATGTTCTAATCGAGTGGTCATATGACCCTGAGATAATCGTCTTTCCGGACCAAGCCAAGCACAACACCGAATCTGTGTGTCCATCGAGAGAGGCGACAAGCTCACCTGTCTTTACATGTTACATCCCAGATTTTGATTTTGGTACTCCGACTCGAGCTCGTCGTCTCCAGCAGTCGCAAACATGGTCGTATCTGGCGAGTAGACGACTGCGAACACGGATTTGTGCCCAGTCTTGATTGGACTGAGGATTGTTTTGCCGTTCTCCACGTCCCACTCCCTTGCAGTCCCGTCAGAAGATCCGCTCACCACTCGCCCACCATCTCGACTCCAGCAGACGGACCATGCTAATGTTGTATGTCCTGTCCACGTCGCAATGACTTTGCCTGTGTCGATGTCCCATAACCTCACTTCACCATCCTCACTTCCGCTAACCACTTTCGTCCCGTCCGGAGACAGTGCTATTGCGGGTATTCCGCCATCCCCGTCCCGCCAGTCCTCTCCTATATTTTTCCCATTCTTCAAGTTCCATACCTGCAGCGAGCCGTTAAGTGAACAAATTATCATCCGCTGTCCGTCTGGCAGATGTATGGCGCCAGTGACCCAACGGGTATTTTTTTTTTCAAATTTCTGACAGGGTTTTATCGTTGATGTCTCATGTCTTCCAATGACGACTGAAGCCATAATCAACAGCTCTGGGCACACTCCCGTCTCAGCTAGCATTTCACATAAGTCCAAATTGTCACTTACCACGATATGTTCCTTAGCAGGTTTTGAGGTGCTGGGCTGAGGCGCAATGGGCGTAGTACGTACGGGTCCAGGTTGCACTGGGAGTCTGAGCTGGTACGTTTTCCATTGAGTCGCAATCCATCATTCACGATTTTGATCCCCGCTCACTGCCTGAACAATCATACGTATGACGCCTCTCCAAACAACTTGTCCTAGAATGCGTTCGTCATCTTCGAGTCGCCAATGCATCGTGATTTTACGGCTTCATCACAGTCTGTCCCTGTCTGCCCTTGTGAATTTCGACTGTCAAACGGGCCTTCGGTTAGGAAGTGCGTGTAATTTGTTACCCCGGATTGTGGAGTTGAAACCGGTGACTATACATTGTGTCATGAGCACTCCGTGATATTGGTTTCCAAGACAGCTTCGGACACAGTGCCTCACAACCAAACGTTCATCATGGCTCCTGTCAAAGGTTGGTCCTTTCTCGTAGAAGTGCATGGAATAACGACCCGGACTTGCTCCATGCGGAAACATACAACAGTCGGAGCTGAAGGCGTTTTTCTGACTGTATCTCCTACTTACTGTGACAGGCTTCAAAGATAATATTCAGTGACCGGTCTGCAGGTGAGTTAAACCATGGGCCACGGAATGTTAACAAAAGATCTCGAGGGACATGTTAAAATTTCAACATGGTCCGCTCAAGAAACAGATGCTTCAATGAAAATTTGTAAGGCAAACGTTCGCAAGTACAATAGTATACCGTCTTCAGCACCGAGGGACCTATTATTCAGAAAAAATTCTTGCGCAAAATTATGCTCATCCGCGATTCCGCGAAGCATATGGCGCATCATTCCCGCGTGAAAGATCAATCGACAATGTGACCCAAATCATGTGATCTAATTGCAAGCAGTGAGAGAAATAAACGCCTATTTTACATACTTTACCCACTGTGCACGTACCTGCATTGGCGGCCGTCGTCGACATGAAAATGATGGCTTTGATGTCACTACTGTTGCCCAGGAACATAAGACGCACGTTCGAGGCGATGATCTTTCGTCGATTGCATTGCTTTGTTGCACCACCATCGTCCTTTTCACGTGAGGCAAGTTTGGAAATTTCGAAATGAGGTGCAAACATGAAGTAAAACGGTATTAACCTGAGGTTCACGTTGTGATATAAATGCGAGTCAGACCGGCTGTAAGTTATAGAGAGAGACAGAGGAACGTGCAAGGGGACCACATGATGTTTTGGGCAGAAGTGATGCCCTGAGCGTTTATAATTGGTGCCGCCGCCTCACTGATTCCACCACGTTCGTTTCTGACTGAATTCAGTCTTCCTTACGACCTCGGTCCTCCGAGTCATCGGTGTATAATCAGTCGCAATTCGGCTACAGTGCCCTGAACGACGACAGGATTCAGCGAATCAATGGTTTCCCATTGAGGTACGGTCACAACTGTGAAAGAGCATTTTAATGATTTGAATCTGCCGCGGCCTCGAACGTTCTTTATTATCTGGTAGCTCCAGCGTTCATGGGCACATGACAGGCGCTTCCGACTCTCCCACGCAGCACAACGTTCACAGGCGCATCATGATCAATATCATGACTACTTCATAAATCTTGAGAGCCTATAAGTATCCCGGTGCAGATGAAATGTTGAATTTGCCCTCCCGTGCCTCCATCTTGACGTGACAAGCTCCAAGCATGATTGCGCCGTCAACCTTCGCCCTTGCTGTCCTTGCCGGGACTGCATCAGCAGCAGTCGCACCGAGCTTCACCTCCCCAGCTCCTGCGTAAGAGTTGTAAACCTTGTTTATGCGACACCTCTAACTTCAGTCATGCAGACCGACTTCTCAATCATCCTTTTATGTCGGTGCTGCCAACTCCACCATCACCAACACCCCCAACGTTCCCGGAGCGGTGTTTGACCGTTTCATTCAAATCTGGTTGGAGAACACGGACTTTGCCCAGGCAGCCAGTAATCCAGTCTTCCAGAGCCTCGCTGCGGAGGGCGTTACCTTGACTGGGTACTACGGTGTGACCCACCCAAGTGAACCAAACTACCTCGCCGCGGTTGGTGGCGACTTCTTCGGGCTTGCTGCTGACAGCCTGGAGTACATTCCCACCAACATGTCTACTGTTGTGGACTTGCTCGATCAGAAGAACATCAGCTGGGCTACTTACCAGGAAAATATGCCTACGGATGGCTACGAACCATACAACTTTACGAATCCTGACAATTACACTTACTACGTGCGCAAGCACAACCCATTGGTCATCTACGAGTCCGTAGCGAACATCAGCACCAGAGCTGCGCGTATTAGGAACTTCAACGACTTTGCTGTCGATGTATGTGCCCTTTCAACCTACTTGTGATATATACTCACCCTGGAACCTGGAATAGGTTGGTAACAATTCGCTTTCTCAGTGGATTTTCATCACTCCGAACCTCCGAAAGTATGCTCATTTTTAAATCACTGCCTTATGGATTATCTTATGAGGCTATGCAGTGATGCTCACGATACCAACGTTGGATATGCCGCCAGCTGGCTTACCTATTGGCTCTTGCCCTTGCTCAACGACCCGAACTTCAACACGAATAAGACGCTCATCTTGCTCACCTTTGATGAGTGCGTTTCTTCCTATTGTACTATGCTAGTTGAATTTAAGGTCATTTCGTTTGTAAAGAAACGAGACATATACGATCGGTAACAGCGTATATAGTCTCCTCCTGGGTGGAGTCATCCCCCAAGCCATGAAGAATACCACTGACCCAACGTTCTATACACATTACTCGACGTAAGTCATAAAACTTGACGTAGGTGTCGGACTAATAAATCCACAAACAGAATCTCAACTGTCGAGAACAACTGGGACCTTGGTAACCTCGGTCGCCAGGACACTAACAAGACGGTGGCTAGTGCGTACCCTTCGCGTCTTTTTGCACCATAATTCTTATTGTATCATCCAGATGTTTTCAACCTTGTTGCTTCGGTCACTTCATATCACAACAACGGCCTCACGAATTCCTCTACCTCCCTTCCCCAGCTCAACATCACTGGGACTATCCCAGGACCGTTGAACCCTGACTACTTCGTCCCCTATTTGGCACCCAACACGAACAGTACTGGCGGTGGTAGCGGAAAGACCTTTGTTGCTCCTAACGTCAACACGTCGCTGACCTCGGCCAATGCTCCTGCACCAGTCAATATATCTGCATCTACACCCGCCAGTTCTTCTGCTGCTGGTCTGACGAGCAATGTAGGTAGCATGATTGCTACAATCGCTGTCGCGGCAATCGCGGCAATCGCGGCAATGCTGCTCTAATGGACGTAGCTATGTAGAATTGCAGTAACGTTCATCCCACATTGTGATATCCTTTTTTTATGTGGGTGGCGGAGTGCGTTGGGTAAATCAATACAGGACATTGCTAATGCGTGAACAATAATCGAGGTGTCGTTGTACAAAATACATCTCAGTTACTATCAGAGGTCCAAACACCAGACTTCGTTTAGTTGTTCATGTCAAGACCCATCCACACTCCGATGCGCTCCCATGTTTTCTGACGCATTCTTGTCCAGGCTTCTCGCCTTACCCGCACACAGTCTGAGCACCAGCCCTCTTCCTCGTCCCATTTGATGTCGATCAAGGCTTGAAGTCCGCACAGAGGGTCAAACTGATACTCATCGTAGAGCCCAGAGTCGTGCACGCGCCTCTCCCAAGCGTCTTGCTTCCAACACATAGCTGGACATCTAGGGAGACGTGACAAAGTAGGAGAAATGCCGGGCGTCTCCTTTGGTTGGTTGGGGCATTTAAAGGAACAATCCATGCGCACCGCAGTCCTGCGACCAGGACGAGATGAGATGCTCTCTCATGCGTTCCAAACGTCTTTCGTCTGCGCGGCTGATTTCTTCTCCATCGGCACTATCCAACTCGCCGTCGCCAAGACCATAGCCTGATACCCGAACCATTTCATAGAAAGCCCTCTTTAAGACGCTTTCGATGCCACAGGTCCGCGCAAGAACCACGACTTCCACTGCATTAGATTTACTTTCCGCGGTGAGATCCGTGAGAGACGAGGACCAAGCATTCTCTAAAAGTTTCACGGCAAAAGCTCGGTACGTGTTGAAACCTAATGCGGTGGCTGCGCGAAGGATAGCAGCCAAGACCTGAAATGCAGGGGGAACGAAATAATAAGCCCTGTGAGTTGTATTAAATATCGATCAAAAACGAAAAGATGATATGCTTACATCGGGTCCTTGTCGAGCTGTAGCAAGGCCTCGAGATCTGTCGATGTGGTGTTCGACAGGTGGTATACCGTGCCATGTTCGTCGCTTTCGACTATGACACTGTCGTCCATAAGCACATCTTGATCATTCAAGAGGCCAGCAAAAAAGGTCGACTGATCGACGAGCCTAGAACGGTGGAGTCTGAAGAGTACACCTCCAACCTCGAGGACCGTGTTCCCATCAAGGATCCAGAATCGTTCGTGTTTGTGCGCTACAGGTGCAGGTAGATCCAACTTTGAACACTTCGTGGAGCGGCGGCTCTCCTTCGAAATATCCTCTTTACAGCTGCGAAAAAATTCAATCGAAGCCCTTCTCTTCCCCTTGCCGTTATTCTTGTTCCTGTCCCCATCTTCATTGTCAGGAGTAGCGGATAAAGTTGAAGAGCTCTGAAGCTCAATCGGGCGAACCTGGGGCTTCACCTTGCGAGCCACAGGACGTGGACGTGGGGGTTGTGTTGCTGGCAATGAGGTGGAAGATACAGCATTATGAACTGACATCGGCGACTTCAATACATTTGAAGGGGCGATGTCCTGTGAAGAGACGGCAGAAACGCGAGCAGAACCTTGCACCCGACCTTTAACAACAGTGGATTTTGCATGCTGTGATGCCTGAGGGCGCATCTTTGCGAGCATCTGAGACAAAGGAGAAAAATCGGACTCAGGAGAGGATTCGACCTCTGTCTTTGGTGGCTTCGAGGAAAGATCAATGCTCGGGTCCAAGGGAGTCATAGGGTCATACGATGGTAAGGGGAAAGGTTGAGACTGAGAAGGCGCGCAGGTAGGTGGTAAGGGAGATGGAGTACTGCCTTTCGCTTTGGCTGTAGGCGCATTGCTGTGGCCAAGCTTGAGAGGCACTGGTGACGGACCTTGCAGAATTGGAGTTTACTACTTTGATGTCATTTCTCAAAGAAACATGAACTGAAGCGTTGTCTTCATGTTTGCTTTCAACCTTTTCGTTGCTGCCTTCAAATTCGACGCCTGTGTTTTCAGCCTCATCTTCGTCTTCACCTTCTTCGTCTTCGTCGTCATCTTCTTCGCCTTCACCTTCTTCGTCGTCACCTTCTTCGTCCTCGCCTTCTTCATCTTCACCTTCCTCGTCTTCATCTTCTTCATCTTCGCCTAGGCAAAAGTCGCCTTCGTGTACGGAGTAGTCTGTTTCAATATCTATATGATCTTCGTCATTATCTTCAGGAGGTATATAATCTTCATCGTCTTCATCGTCTTCCTCGACGTCATCGCCATCGTCTTCGGGTCCCATTAAAAGGTCGGATGTTTGTGGTTCCCAAGATTTAGCGTTGTTGTGGAGGTCTGCATTTTTTTTGCTTTGGTAGGACGATAGCTGCACATGAGCATTTACTGACGAAACATGGTCAAGGTGACCAGACGCCGACGGCGAGTTGTTTATGGCCATCTGTGTTGGTCAGAAGATGCGTGATAGTGGTTAACGTTCAGGTTCGAACGTTCAACGTCGATCACATCATGATCGATCACAGCAAGATATAAGCCACAAAATTATGTAAACAGCTATAGCAACGTCAGTACAATTGGAAGCTTACACAGATTTTCACATTTTCATAGCCCCTCGCACAGATCCTCCATATTCTATTGTTTCCCCATTCCCCCATCTTCCGCTCTCTCAACCGAAAGTACATAACCCACCCGCCTCCCTTCAAAATCTCACCAGCGTGCGTGGTATGGTCTTGTTCCTTCGTGGTCAGGGCCTCCTGTGACCCGAGATCTGGCCTCAGCACACCCAGACGGCCTGTGTTGGATCTTTTGGAATTTTCAGCCTTGGATGTGGAACTCAGGACACTTTTCTTCGGACTTGAGCTTATGTTTTTCAGCAATGAGCGCTGAGCCACGGTGAGTATCATTAGACGCGCGTTTGAGTACCAGGTTCAGAATGACGTCACTGCCTATAAGTTCAAACTCTGATGCGGCGCTTGTACTATGAGCGGTTCCGGACGAGTCACACCTATAAAACACAGCTTTCCCATCCTCGCTAAATATGGCACGCATGAATCTGATGGCCTATTTCCCAGATCTCCCTTACACCACCCATGTCTCTCTACACCTCCTTTGCAGTCGCAGGCGCAGGCCCTACAATCGGTGGTCGTATTGTGAAGGCGGGTTCAATACTATTGATTGGTACTCCTTCATTTATCTGACAGTTTGATAGGCTTTGCTTGAGCGGGGCGCATCAGTAGTTGTCCTCGCTCGGCCGTCGAGTACATCGATATCGAGTCCACTTCTCGAGGGCGCTAAGATTGTCACGGCTGACTATGCTGACGTCAAAGCAGTTGCCTCCGTTCTCCGCGAGCATAAAGTGGAGGTCCTGGTTTCTGCATTGGCATACGGTGCATTACCTTCGCAGTCCCCTATCGCTGACGCTGCCAAGGAAGCCGGTGTAAAACTTTTCGTTCCCTCTGAATTCGGTTTGCCCACGGAGGGAGGGAAGGGTGGTCACTTGGTCATCAAATCACAGTTTGCTGGTGAGACTTTTTTGGTGACTGGTTTTGGTTACAAGTTATTGAATGCTCGTGGTATTGCAGACTACTTAAAGTCATTGGGCATCCCTTCATTGCGCTTCTACGTAAATGCCTATTGTCCCATATATCCGACAGAGCTAGTAACACCTTTTAACATAGACTGGGATATTCATGGAGTTCATTCCACAGTTCACTGGAGTTGAAACCGGGAAATTCTTGATCCTGGGCAAGGGTGATGCATTTTTTTCTACCACCGCCTTGGACGACGTTGCAGGTATTGTGATAATCATTTTTCAGGGATCATAGTGACATAGGACACAATCTAGGGTTTACCGCTCAGGTTCTCACATCACTCCCACCGGCCAAACTTCATGATGCTACATTCCGTATCGAGGGAGAACGCACATCCTTTAATAAAGTTGGCGCCCTATATGCATCCAAGAATATTTCAGTAGAGCATGTCACCTCCCTCCCCGAAGGATACGTCAAGGAGACTCTTTTGCAAGGCTTATTTGAACAGGGCCGGGGCAGCTCGGGGTGGGACAACTATGCCGACCAGGACATCCCGGAGAATGCTTATAGCGGCAATGCAGCCTGGCCTGGGCACCAGTGGAAGAGTGTCAAGGAGGTGTTGGAATTGTAGGCCTTGAGAGCGGCTGCTGCTTCATCTGCACCGAGTCCTCTCTGAGTTGCGCACAACCGTCTTTACGCTCAACCGTTCGACGTATATCATCATTTTCTACATAGACTTTCTAAAAGGTACTGCGCACTAGCTGGCCACTAGACCGCCACTCTGCTGTGCGCATTGTTCCCTCAAATAAGGGTGGTATCTGTAACTGCTGGATTTGGCTTGGTAGACTCGCAAACTGCATCAGCAGCCCTGCAGCCATGTGCCAGCCAATATGACAGTGGAACGCCCAGAGTCCTGGATTGTCAGTGATAAAGCGAATAGCGATCCAGCCGTAGCCGGGAATAGTCAATGTGTCGCGTCTTGGCGGGTTGATTGTATTGAGTTGTGACACCCCAGACATGTAACTGCCATCACCTTCACCCAAAATCCAAAATACGTGCCCATGAAGATGGAATCTACACAGGACGTCAGTCAAAAGAGACTAGGACTGATGCGAAACAAATGACACGTACGGGTGGCTAGCATCATCGTAGCTGTTCAGGATCAAATCAACGACAGTAATATTATCGTGGACAATGACAAATTGGTTTGAGTCGAAAGCAGTCTGAATCCCGGGGTTTGACATCTGCAGCAGAGTAGGATTTGTGCTATCAGCTAGCCAACTCGTACTGTTCATGAATGCCAGCGTTTGCTTTCCGCCGGATTCAGTTGTTTGCTGAAAAGACATGAAGACTTGAACGATGTCCGTGCTGTTGGGTGGGTTCATGGCAATCTGGGGCACGATCATTGTGCTGTCGAGGTCGAGACAAAGGGAGGGGATTGCGTCCGACCAGTCCTGGGTGTTTGGTGTCGTTGGCGAGGCACCGTATGTCATCGTAGCCAGCACCATCGTGTTGAGGTTGGGATTACTGAGTTTGTAGCAAGTAGTCTGCATCTCTGCGCGTACATTGTACGATCCTGCTGTCTGATTTGTCGTTAAGATAACGGAGTAACGCTGTGCGACGTGTATAGGGACGCGGTGCACATCCACAGGTACAAGAGATGTCCCGTCTGCTTCAACAACGCTCAGCACGTGCGAGTCTACGCTAAACATGAACTCCGTCAATGTGCCCATATTGATGAGACGGAGCCGGTAGCGCAAATTTGGCTGAAGATCTAATGAGGAACCGGTCATCTTGCCGTTGATGAGACCGCTATCCGGAGGAGGTTCTGCTCCAGGATTAAATCCACCATAGTTTGAGCCATCAATCCCAGCAACGCTCAAGTACTGAGTGAGCAATCCGGAAGACATCACATTATACCAATCTAAAGAGAGTGGCTCTGAGAACACATACAAAAACAAGATACTGATACGAACCCGAAAGTATGACAAGCGCCTCGCGGTCATATTGGCCATAAATAGGCTCGCTGGGAGAGTGAATTATTAGAGGTCCATAAATGCCATCTGTGTACCTTGTTTTAGTCGCATTAGTCTCGAGAAAAAACTGACATGTGCTGCGGATAATTACTGTGTAGATGCATGAGCATGATACCAGAATGTCCCGTACTGGTTCGGATTAATGGTGAAACGATAGGCTAAATATGTTAGAGTCGTGGGACGTGGTCACAAGGAGCAAACCTACTGAAATTCATTCCCGGAGGAATAGGGCACTGAGTGATACCGTTGGTACCATCCATGTAGTTGGTCCCGTTTTGAAGTTGACCATGCCAGTGAATAGTGGTGCCGTTGGGTAATTGGTTAAAAACGTTAACCACAAGCTCATCACCGCTGTTCACCTCAACAAGAGGGCCGGGAAATTGGTCTAGAATTCCGGGGTCAGTAGGATGATCATCATGTATGGAATAATGTAGCATACTGTTCACCACTAACATAGGTCTCTGGAAACCATCAGGCGAACCGACTGCTTCAGATATGACGAATTCGTAGTATCTGGTTGTCGGTGTACCTCGTGACAACAAAATTTGGATCCAGGAGAAATGAAGAGTTTGTCGTGACATAGCTCGAGTGCGACGTCTTCTTCAATCCCAATCCGAGCCCCAAACCAAGAGCCAAAGCAAGCACGACCACAACGGCGCCAACTATGCCTGTGATCACGAACAACTTTCGACGACCTATTGGACCGTTCATTCTAGTTGGAATTAAATCAAATAGCAGGTCCACGAACCACTTCGCCTGATGGGCTTGATGAGGGTCGCGTCAAAAGCCAGACCCTCATGGTCACTTGAGTTACCCTCTTTCGATGGTGGCATCAGGGTGGACGTCGTGAAACAAATGTTGGTCCCCGATACGCAGTGAGACGCCAGCCCACTCTATATGGATCAGGAACAGGGCATGATGCACGTTCGTAATGTGAAGACAGGGACGAAACAGTGGTAAAGATATCTATCTGTGTGATGGGATTCTGAATAACCCATGAATGCATGATGCATTGATGACCCGTCCAATTTGGAACGTTTGTTGGTGGGAAGGAAGTTTTCACGGCATGAAATTCGGGTCAATCGTGGGTCGCGCCATGCCACAAACCCTTCTATCTATATCATACAGCTTTGCTCGAAACACTGGAATCTTGGATCCTATCCTCGTTGAAATGCTCATCGTACATGGACTCACACAGCGGGCATGAACCACATTGTAGGTGACGTTGCAAACTTCCGTGCTGGTCTCTATTGACTCTGGTCCGAACTCCACTTGTAAACATCAATTTTGTAATTCAATACACCAAGGCCTGCGCTCGTCCGTGTCGCGTCCACCCCATGTCAAACCCTGTCTATGCCTCATCCTGTCTATGTCTGTGTCAAGCCTCACCCATGCCGCGTCAATGATTTCAGCACCATGGTCGTTTGCATGACCCCGAGTTCTTGTTCTGGTGCATGTCTTATATCAAACTTATTGCGATGCACCAACTTTTCAGTGTTCTCACCACCGAGTTTGTTCTGGCTATGTGCATTTGATGTGTAGTGTGCACTATCTGACTTACACACTTACATCCAAGTAATTCTCGCGCCTCTGACGCGCTAGAAACAGAGGGTGATGTTAACAAAGTGGGAGCGCTCGTAGCAAACCGACTCTGGAAACGGAATCTTCAGCCATCTAAGCCCTCACGACTGTGACATGCCTGATTCCTGCCGATTATTCGAACGTACTTGGTTTTCCGATCACCTGCTGCTTTTCTTATCCTTTCTTCCTCTCCGAAATGTTGTGACCCTAGCTGACTCCCAAAATTTTGTTTGCTTGATTTCTATGTTCTAGGCTACTTTGACAGAGTCAACACTTTCGCGCCGCTCTCTCACACGGATGCCCGCAACATTGCTCACGAGGATGCCTTCAAGTCGCTACCTCTTTTAATGTTGTTTTCCTCACCTCGCTCTACGGCCTCCTACAATTGAGGATCCGAAGTTTACTTGCTGTGTCTCTCTCACTTCTACTGCCACCCGGGAAGTCGCAGCTCACCTCGGCTCTCTTGCACAAGTTGGGACCGCTATTGGTCTTCCACCCAAAAAATTCGATAAAGCAGACGTTTCTTTTATTCTCGCTACCACGACTAATACCGATGCACAACAGCAAACATAGAGTCGACGAGTTTTCAAACAACCTGCTGATGTTGGACAATTTATGGCTGAAAGCCAAGAAAAATACCGTGTGCCATAGACCGAGAAGTGGGTGGCACACAGGCATGCGGTCACATCTGCATATTTTAAGAATGGAGAATTGGTGTCGACACCATGTACGTGCTCCATTGGAGCCCCTGTCAGGCTCGACTTTGGCTCGACTTGAACCGAGTGATTTCCAATTGGTGGTAGCACAGCGCCGCCTAAACAGCATTATCTCTCACCGACGACCCTCACTTCTTCTGGAGGAAGCATCTGAGAGCAATTTCTGCTCCCACAAGGCGTTTCCCTCTCCGTCTACCCAATCCCCCGTTACTGGATTTCTTTCAAAATCACCATCCCCGTATCAATATCGCTCCTGCAGTACCTTGAGGAGAGGGTTACGATGGGCAGGGTCTATACTGAGGGCCTTTCTGGGATGGTTGCTGCCCACACCATGACGAGACAAGCTTTCTTCGAAAAGTGCTTCTTCATTTGTGCAACCACAGGTTAGATAGTCAGGAGTCGTACGCGGTGGATATATTCGACGCTACAAGCCATATAGTAAAGCTGTGATACATTAATTACTCACAAGCACTTTTCATCTATAGCAGGTCATGCTATGATATATCGACAATGATACATCAAATACCTACAGGTTATAGTACCTTCTTTTCACGATCAACTATTTTTCCATACGATTGCATAAGACTGGTATTGCAAATGGTTGTATAGAGTCCAGGTAATAGCAGATATAATCAAGATCCCATGCAACACTCCGACATCGTTCCCTCCGAACGTAGATTTACAATTCAACCAGATCGTTCTGGATCTCCTAACACTAGGGGTTTCACAACACGGTTCCAGTTTTCTGACCAAGAGCCCCACTCCCAGTCAGCACTTTCTTGGTGTTCGTGATTACGGATATGATGCTCGGCACTGGGCGGTACCTGTAATGCCCGCTGTAAAGTTGTCCGTAAGGAATCAAGTGCAGGTGACGAAGGGAAAGAAGTGAGGAGGGTCTATGATGCGTGGTCAGTCTCCATCGATATCGTAGGGAGGACGAGTCCCACCTCCAGATGCACCGCGAGCTCAGACGCATTCCTGAAAACCTGACCATTAATACCGTCTTTGACAAGCTCTGGGAGACTATGAATGCGGCTATCAATATGACAGAGGTCTAAGCACGCAATCTCTCACCATGCAAAGTCGAGGGCACAAACGGGGAGTCCGCATCCGAACATATCAACAATTTTCATTGGTAAGTCAAGCGCGGACGAACTTGAGTGCAAGGAGATGCCCAAGTCAGCAGAGCCTAGATAACATTACTCAACGAACTTGTGACCATGCACGGACGGCTTACCCAGCAGAAGGGGATAGTCTTCGGCTTCAAGCCATAAACTGGTGCACCTGACATATTGCCAGTCTTTTTGCAGGAGCTCCACTTCTGCCATGTATCGGTCTTTGAGCGGCCCTTTGCCTGTGATGACCATCCAAATGCGAGGCAATACTTGTCGTTCCTTTGAATGTTTTGATTGCGAGTGCTCACAATTTGTAAGGTTTACCTCACGAGCACGAGACTCGTAGAGTTTCAATGCCTCCAAGAGAATGCCAAAGTCTTCGTCTGGTGTCCATGATGTACTACTCACCACCAGCGCTGGGCGATCTTTTCGAAGATTGGGCATACTCGGGGAGCTAAGAGCGGATGCACGAGAAGTCGACGAAGGTGGTATTTCAGTGAATTGGGTCGTGGACTCGGAAGGGAGTGAAGTACTAGGGAGAAAATCTGCTAGTGATGGCGATACCAAGTGTCCCAGCCGTACGAAGAACTACATCAAAGTGTCAGATACCATTGAATATAATAGTCACTTTTATACCTTGTGGACTTCTAGAGGTAGACACTGGTGAAAGTGGCTGGGTGGACGATCGTGCAAGACTGCCTTGTGTCCTCTGTAACCAGTAATTAATTAAAAGTCAATACTGTAGGCAATCAGACAAACATCAAGCCCCACTCCTGCTCCAGATGGTTTCGCATTGCGTTTGTAACGAAAAAATGAGCGTAAGCAGACCTGCCGAATATGATCTCAAAGCTAATGAAGGACGTTAAAGAACGCTTGGCATAAATGATGCTGAGTATACCGTTTCGCAATATTGACGAGCAGATGCGTTTGTCCCAATTTCAATGCAAGAATGCTATACCCGAGGTTATGCCAGTCGATGATGACTTTACTTCCCATTATCCCTCCAACAAGCCACACTAAAGCGAGAGTGGGAATACTTGGGGGGTTCTGCAAAAAATATTTGAGTATTGAAGGCTGCAGCCACGTTTATATCCATACCTGCACCATAATAAACTCAGGCGGGCGGGGTATATCAAAGACCAGCGCATATAGAATGGTGGATATCTGGTATAGAATTTTGATCGGAGCGGCTAGAATGAAAGGAATCCGCGTAACGAGTGGTGGTAATTCTGACAAGTGGGACAACCTGATATTCGAGAGGGAGGTCAGCGAAAGTATCGGCTTGGAGCCTGACGCGTCGCACGTCAGTCTGAACAGATGCGATACCAGCAGTCCTCACCTTTGTAACCAATGAGGTAGGTGTCAAACCCCAGTTTCGCAAAGCTCTCTGCGTGGTACATCATTCGCGGGCTGCGTCCCACATCGCCTAACACGAGAATGGCAACTGAACGCAATTTCGGGGTTTGTCGCACCTTCTGGAAGACATTCACGACAAGAAACACCAGGAGCGCAAAAGAAGACAATGCTGCGAATATAAAGAAGTCATGAAAACTCTCGCTTGCTATCATCGCATCGGAGAGAAGGGTTATAGACAACACAGCCACCGCCTGCCACACTCCTCGGGCTCATGTCGGACATTTTATGTTTGTTCATATTTTGACTCAGTATGCGGGTGAATAAGCGAACGAGCAACACTGACGCATATACTTACGACCATCATGTCTAGGCTTGCTTCCAGATCTATCAGAGCCCTGTCCAGCACGCGCTCTGCCTCGAACCGCACCATCGAATCTGCCGTTCGGTCCTGGACAAGATCAATTTCATCCACGCCAGTACGCGCAGCAGTACATCGCGGACCTACTCTTGCAACTGCCTCAGGTATCCACGCCCCAAAAGCTGCACCATCGCTCGGTGTAGCACCCCCACAATGTACGTCCCAATCATTTGTTTCTGATTTGTTCCTGTGAATTATTGATGTGCGTCCAGGTCGATCGATGTTCATACAGACAGAGGTCACACCCAACGACGATTCTCTCAAATTCATACCTGGCGTAGGCGTCATGGGCGAAGGAACGGCCGAATTCCTTGACACGCGATCAGCGTTAAAATCTCCACTTGCTATCCGTCTTATGGGCATTGAGGGCGTCAAGGCTATTTTTTATGGACCGGATTTCGTCACGGTGTCGAAGGACAGCGAAAACCCATGGGCAGTCCTCAAACCAGAGATCTACTCAATACTTATGGAGCATTTTTCTGCTGGTTTGCCACTTTTCCGGTCGGAGGAGGACAGAGAAGCCGCTGGCCCTCAGGACACTCAGATTCTTGACACGGACTCTGAGACGGTAGCAATGATCAAAGAGCTGCTTGAAACTCGAGTCCGACCAGCGATCATGGAGGACGGTGGTGATATAGAATACCGAGGGTTTAGTGACGAAGGTTTCGTGAAAGTGAAATTGAAGGGAAGCTGCAGAGGGTGCTCATCGAGCGCTGTAACACTGAAGTCAGGAATTGAGAGGATGCTGATGCATTATATCCCGGAGGTGAAGGGTGTAGAGCAGGTATGTTCAAATTTCCTTGCGGTGTTCGCCTCTCGTTAATGATGAACCAGATCTTGGATGAAGAGGAGGTGATTGCATTGGACGAATTTGCCAAGCTCGAGGAACGGCTGGCGAAGAATGGAAAGAGTAAAGATTCCAAGTGAGTCGATTATGGCATTAGTTGTGGATTAACGAGTTTACTCGCACAGGATGGCACCGTATATGTCCGTATGAGAGTCTGTTACCTTACACTACTGAATCTTATTTTATACTCCTCAATGCGGTATCTCACCTGCCCACAGAATGATAAGTCAAGAATTAGCGTCCGCAGCAACCTTACTTGCGTTCTGCATGAGGGCTAGCCGTGTGGTGAATACACCGTGTGGAGCATACAATTTAGTGAACATGGTGAGTGCCTGTCAGCCTGCGCTACTGGTCAGGTAGTGGCCGATTAGCATTATAGCTAAGCAGAGTCGCGTTCGGGTGGTTTCGGTGATGGCAACCATCCATCAATGATAGTTAGGCTGACATCAGGTCGTGAAGCTCACTGCTTGCAGGTAGTATTGATGAACATAGAAGAGAGCCATTAATGGCAGGCTCGATCATCGAGTAGTTGGCTGGGGAGAAGATATCTGAGGTGAGGGGGTATGGACCATCAAGATTGTGACTGATGAAATACTAATCATGGTGATAAACGAGGGTTGGTTGCTCCAGCTGCACAGCCTATAATGCTGTAAGTCTGCTACATGTTGTAGAGACAAGCTGTGAGTTCAAACGCCATGTGAGAGAGGGTGATAATTCTCTGTTTTTTTACTACATAAAATTGTACTTTTGTATAAAGTAGCGTTAACGTCAATGCAAGTAGAACTAGCATCAGAGTCCTCAGCGTTGTTATCAGCCAGCGGTTCTGAATCAGAACCACTGAGGTATTAGTTCGGCGAGGCGAAAGTATTATAAGGCGCATGTAAAGAGTCTCAGAATAAAAATGGAAAGGATAATAATATTGACGAGTGGTGACCACGTTGATTCAATATCAACAAACTTAAGAAGGGAGTTGGCACCATCAAGGGGTTCCATCGCTTCTAGAGGATTTTATATCAGGATACAATGCAACCAGTGATCATAAATGAAGGCTTGGCTGCACAGCACATGCTGTATAAGATGTGAAGTGAATACGAGGAGGCAATGTACCAGCTCAGACTCCCAGTGCACCCTGGACCCGTCCGCCCATTGCGCCTCGGTATCAACACCTCCAAACCTGCTAATAAACATGTCATGGTATGTGATATTTGGACTTTGTTGAATGGTGGCTGAGACGGAGCTACAGCAAACGTTGATTATGTCTTCAGCGACGGTTGGAAGGCAGGAGATATTAACGATAAAGCCCCGCCAAAAATTTGAAGGACATACCGATTGGATCACTGGCATCATATATCTGCCAGACGGACAGCGGATGATGACTTGTTCAAGAGATGGGTCGCTGCGGGTATGGGAATTAAAGAGTGGGAAACAGATGGGAGAGGACCTGGCGGGACGGGGACATCGGAGTGTGGTCCATAGCATTATCTCCGGACGGGAAGAAAGTGGTTAGCGGAAGTTCGGATAGTGGAGTGAGGTTATGGGACATCAACACAGGCAAAGTCGTCGCGACGTGGACGGGGCATACAGAAACAGTGTGGTCTGTCTGCTGGAGTCAAGATGGTCATCGAGTGGTGAGCGGATCTAAGGATGGGACTGCAAGGGTGTGGGACGTGGAGAACGGAGACACAATTCTCGGTCCAATCGAGACTGGGCACCGAAGGGTGTATGTAGTCCTCTACTCGCCAGACATGACCATGTTCGCGACTGCTGGATACGACAAATCGATTCCACACCCAATCAAAATCTGGGATGCGAAGACTGGGAGGCTGGTGGCTTCTTTCCACACAAATTCAGTGTGGTGCCTGGCCTGGTCCCCGGATGGAAAAACGCTTATTTCCGGGTCACATGATCATTCAATTAGGACATGGAATACCAAAACATGGAAGCAACTCGCTGCGCTCAATGAGCATACTGGCGTTGCCACTGGCATTGCAATATCACCGAATGGCCGTATCCTCGCGAGCGCATCGTTGGACAACACAGTGCGCTTCTGGGACTTCGACAACAGTCAACTCATCAGTCCGCCCCTCTACCATGCGCAATACCCTGACCTATGTGACATTTTCGGCTGATGGAAAGTTACTAGCCACTGGCTGCAATGACAAGAACGCGTATACATGGGATGTGTCTGCTATATTAAAAGACGCCGGCCTCGACGACCTTCTTTTGGACCAGCCCGACAAGTCGCTACTCGTCGATGTACGTGAAACTCACATCATCTGCTTCCCATTGCAATGCTTATGCATTCTAGGCTGATGCTACACGACGTCCTGTCCGCCAGCCAATGGAGGTCTCCCCACGGATACCCCGTGGCTTTTTCGACGATTCACCCCACGTACGTCGTTGATTATATCTCACCCAGTATTGTTGTTCATCAAAATGTTCTTAGTTGTCTGCACGCCCCAACTCTCTATCATCGCATAGAAGCCTTCGCACCCGTCTGTTATCCTTATTCCAGCCCATACACTCTGATGCACACGATACGCCATCCCAACCTCGCCCATTCCACTGGGTTCGGAATGGTTCCTCTGCCAGGCCAAGCGGTGCAGATATCGAGCTGCGCGAGCGTCTATCAGCAGAAATTGCCGTCCCGTATGCCAAGGGCAAACGTGTATGTCGCTTTATCTTTCTCGAACTCGCCATTCCGCTCAATATATCTCACATCACGTAGAGAAACGCTTCAGCGAGAGAAAGACGGAAGCCAATCATGAAAAGGCCCACTGCAAGCAGTTCTCGCCATCCCAATACCGCCATCGCGCAACAATCCAGTGGGGCAGCTCAAACCCAGTCATCTTTGCAAGCCCATGCTGCTGTCTCCACCGCTCCTCCCGTCGCCGCTAATACAACTGCGAACACTAATCCCCACGCAACAATTAAGCACGCTGGTCGCTGGGCTCGTTTCTGGTTCTTTGTTTGTTGCACATCTCCTGAGTATACCGACGGTAATCATTGATCTTTACCATGACTTCTTCTCATATATTATCTCATCCCTCCAGTACATACAATGGAGGCATATCTTTGTTTACCGCATGCTTGTATTGGGACCTCATATGGAGTACCGCACATATGAGTCTCGCAGATCAATCCCACAAAACGTTTCTCCCTACGTATGTATGGTATATGGTGTACATGTCTCGGACACTACTGAATTTGACTGGATGCATTCAATTATTAATAGAGAAGGTAGCATATAGCACGTCGTCCATTCATCGTGGACACGGGCAAAGCAGTTGCAGATATGGATACTGCAATTAGCTCGGTGGACGAAGCTGCAAGGTCGTCTAGCCGTCGTACGAAGGGCCAGGTTCTGCGAAGGCACACGGCAAATTGGTGAAAAACGTTACGCAAGACTAGTACTTGGTGAAGATGTAACCGAGTTTGAGTGAAATACCTGGTGTCAAAACAATGTTTGCAAGTGATTGGCTTGTCGATCGTGATGCGGAAGTCATTGTCGATGATATCAACATGCGGGAGTACAACAATACAAGTATGAAATGCCTCACTGTATATTCAGCGAGCATGGCGAGTTCCTGTCAGCCTGCGCTACTGTCAGGTAGTGATCTAATTAACACTATAGCTGAGAGCTCAGATGGAGACCATACATCGATGACAGTCAAACTGACATTGCAGGCTGACGTAGAGTTGATAGACGCCAGGTGATGGGTGCGATCGAGGAGGGGAGAAGGCAGATACTCGAGGCGCACAGATTTCAAGATTGTAACCAATGAAATATGGGCCATGGCTATAGATAGATTAATGAGGGTTGGGCGCTTCAGCTGCGCAGCCTATAATACAAGCTGTGGACACAATCTCACACGGAAAACGTGCCAGCTCGAACTTCCAGTACACCACTTGATCTCAGCGCTCGTTGTGTCGGGGTGTCAAACCATATCGTGAGTGATGATTTTGGACATTGTTGAACGAAAGCTGACACAGCGATATACTCGGTAGTTGAAACTGAGGATCATGTCTTCACCCATCGTTGAATGGCAAGAGACATCAACGATAAAGCCCAGCCAGAAATTTGAAGGACACGCGGAATGGGTCACTGACGTCATACATCTGCCAGACGGACAGCGGATGATGACTTGTTCAGACGACGACTCGCTGCGGGTTTGGAACTTGAAGAGTGGGAAACAGATAGGAGAGGACTGGCGGGACGGTTCTAGCGGAGTGTGGGCGATAGCGTTGTCTCCGGATGGGAATAAAGTGGTTAGTGGAAGTATGGATGGTGGAGTGAGGTTATGGGACATCGACACAGGCAAATTGGTCGCGAAATGGACGGGACATACGAATACGGTGTTTTCTGTGTGCTGGAGTCGAGATGGTCATCAAATGGTGAGTGGATCCTTTGATGGGACTGCAAGGGAGTGGGACGTGGAGAACGGAGACACAATCCTCGGACCAATCGAGACTGGGCATCAAAGGGTGTATGCAGTTGCCTACTCACCAGACATGACCATGTTTGCGACTGCTGGGTACAACGAGTCGATTCCGTACCCAATCAAAATCTGGGATGTGAAGACAGGCGAACTTGTCGCCTCTCTCAATGGACACAAAGACAACGTATATTGCCTGGCTTGGTCCCCGGATGGACAAACGCTTATTTCGGGGTCAGCCGATCACTCAATTAGGACATGGAATACCAAAACATGCAAGCAGCTCGCTGTGTTCGATGGGCACACCAATTATGTCTTTGGCATTGCAATATCACCGAATGGCCGCATCCTCGCAAGCGCATCCTTGGACAAGACAGCGCGATTGTGGAACATCGAAGGCAATCAACCTATCAGTTCACCCCTGCACCATGCGAATCCCGTGAGCTGCGTGTCATTTTCGGCAGATGGAAAGCTACTAGCCACTGGCTGCTATGATGGTATCGCGTATGCATGGGATGTTTCTGCTATATTAAAAGAAGCTGGTTTCGATGACCTTCTTTTGGACCAGCCCCAGAAGCTACTCACTGTACGTGAAACTTTCATGAACAGTCCTTATTGCTCATGCATCATGCATTGTAGGCTAATGCCATACGACGTCCCGTCCGTCAGCCAATCAAGGTCTCCCCTCGCGTACCCCGTGGTTTTTTCGACGACATACCAGATGGTGCTCACGTACGTCGTTAATTATGTCTCATTCAACATCGTTTTCATCAAATGTTTTTAGTTTTCTGTACTCCCCAACTCTCTATCATCGCACAGAAACCTTCATAGCCGCTTGTTATCTTTATTCCGGTCCACACACGCTGATGCTCATGATACGCCATCCCAAACCCGCCCTTTCCACTGGGTTCAAAATGATCTCTCTGCCAGACCAAACGGCGCAGATATCGAGCTGCACGAGCGTCTGTCAGCAGAAGTTGCCGTTCCGTATGCCAAGGGCAAACGAGTATGTCGCTTTATCCCATTCCGCGTAATATATCTCACATCACGTAGAGAAACGCTTCAGCAAGAGAAGGACGGAAGCCAATCATGAAAAGGCCCACTGCGAGCAGTTCTCGCCATCCCAATACCGCCATCGCGCAACAATCCAGTGGGGCAGCTCAAACCCAGTCATCTTCGCAAGCCCATGCTGCTGTCTCCACCGCTCCCCCCGTCGCCGCTAATACAACTGCGAACACTAATCCCCACGCAACAATTAAGCACGCTGGTCGCTGGGCTCGTTTCTGGCTCTTTGTCTGTTGCACATCTCCTGAGTATACTGACGGCCATCATTGATCTTTACTGTCAAGAGCAGCTTACAGCGTCCGCCTGACCACCCAGACGTCACGACGGATGACATATATACATCAGAGACACCTTACAGTACCTGACTCCCTTTCCCCCTTTTTCGTTCCTATTTTCGTTCCTACTTAAGACATCGAGCACCCGTCAACTCACCTCAGTCTCTTTACCCGTGACTGAGGTGAGTATTGTTGGTTCCCTCTCTTCGTCATATCATTGTGCTCACTATATGTATTCATAGGCTCGTGTCTAGGTTCGTAGTAGTACACTAATTCAGTCTCTTTACCCGTGACTGAGGCTCGTGTCTAGCTCTCACCCTTTACATTTACCATTATCTCTTACCTCTTATATATTATCTCATCCCTCAAGTGCATATAACGGAAGCATAACATTTTTTATCGCATGCTTGTATTAAGACTCGTGTGGAGCACCACACGCAGATTAATCCCATAGAATGTTTCTGTATGGTAGATGGTATATATGTATCGTATCTAAACTTCTCAACATAAATATTTACTGTAACGTACCTTAGGAGGGTATGATGCTCGACATCGAAACCCGATCGGAAATACTATCGCTCGACGAACGCATTTCTGTCAATAGGTTTTTGCCATCTTCGTTGAGGGGCAGCACGAAGGATGCAACGGAATAAATGATCACAATAACATACTCCATGAACATGTACATCACAAGGTAGATCTGCCATTCGCCCGTGAAGATGTTGAATTTTGCCAGGTCACCAGTATTGGGTTGTATGGTTGCGGCTGTGGTTGCGGTTGTGATCATTACGTGCGAGCTCGTAGAGAACATAGTCAGGACACTGTAGACCGTCCGAATGGCCAGGAATGGGAGGGCGACAGAGATGACCTTCAAGAGCTGAAGATAAGGCGTAAGAAGACTGATCGGAAAGTTAAAAGCCTCGAAAAGCTCACCTGCTTGCGATATTTCATGACAAAGCGAATTTGGGTCCATATAAAGATACAGATGCCGACGACGATGATGTACAGGATGGCGAGGACGATGACACCGGTCCTGCGCATGATGTTCGAGGTCGAGCTCGAACTGTCACTTGACGCATAGGACATACCCATGAGAATGACAGCGGCCGTGCCGAAAGCTTGAAGGAGGCGGAATATTATCTTGTATCTCATAACGCCATCAGGTGTTTGGAAACTATAGCAACAATTAGCGAATTCCAACTAAAAAAGCAACTGGATGAACGTACACTGAGTGCAACAGACCCAATGTGCAAAGCAACAGCGGGCACAAGCCAGATGCTTGTAGGGAGTAACCGCCAACGTATAGCGAAGTGCTCACGGGAGTGGTTTCATCAGCTGCGACGAGCAAACAACAACCCAGTACGCGTACTGAAGGCATAACAGAGTTAATACTATGATTGAAATAAGTCAAACGACTTACGGATACAAAATACCAACAACATGACCCATCCGTCACCTTGTAAGATGCCGTACTTGGCCACCAACTTGATGGAAATGAATAGGAATGGAGCATACATCGCTATCGATACTGCTGCAAGGATACCCTGAGTATTGAGAGACATGTTTTCTGGAGAATCGAGGAAGAGAAATTAAGATAAGGGAAATGATAGGATATTTGCTTGCCTTTTGTATGAAATCATGGTAGGCAACAGGCAGTGAGCGCTGCTTCGTTGCATTCATCTCCAGAAATACGAACATTCTCAAATTGACGGACGGCTGATAGGTGCGAGAGGCTGTGACGGGAGCGAGCACGAAGCGGATCCAGTAATTGAACCTCATACTGCGCAGTAGTTTGAAGCACTACTATCGGTTACGGTGTATTCGAGATGGATCCCGTCCATTTAGCGAGTACACTGTTTGCGGGGGTACCTATCACATGCCATTTATAATAAAAAATTATGGTTTGATGTCGAAAAACTGAATCGCAAGATAGATGTTCATAATGGATAGGCCGCAACAAATAGTATTGCTGTCGCAACATTGAAACATAGCGCTGGCGGGATGCAAGACGGATCCGTGGGTCGCGGTGCGTACAATGGCAAGATAGTTCCTATGGGGCAGTGTGGACCCATAGCGTTGTCTCTGGACGGGAAGAAAGTGATCAGCGGGTGAGGATGATGGAGCGGTGCCTGAGGTCGTGGGACACAAGTAAACTCATTGCAAAATGGACGGAACATCAGTGAGTCTAGAGTTGAAATGGTCAGCGAGAGTGGTGAACGGATCTTTGGATGGGACTGCAAATACTTATGTAAGTGGAGTGGGATGTGGAGAACGGAAAGTCCTTGGTCGAATCGACGAATGCCGCGGCGTGTTCCTAAGTACGGTGTACACAGTCAGCTACTCACCAGACATGATCAAGTTGCAAATGGTGGGTGCGGCGGGCCGACTACGAGTCCGCAGTCAATATTTGAGATGCAAAGACACGCAAGCTTGAAAGTTCGACACTTGTCACCACTCTCAAAGGACTGTAAAAAGGTCAGACTGCCGCACGCGCATAATGAATAAGCCGCGAGATGTTGATTACTGAAAGCTTAGAACGACAGTATCATGAGAAGCGTTAAAGTCGTGATGAGGTTGTGGTTGTGTGTGCCTAGTTTGGACTTTAGATTTATCTTCGGCCCGGTCAGCCGCACTGCCCATCGAGTTGCTCCTCCACCACACGCATTTCTTAAACTGCGTTGTTCTTCTATCAGATGTGGTCAGCATCGGGCTCACTGGCAGTCCACCCTGGACTAGATCATGATACCAAGTTCAATTGAGCAATCACCTTCAATATTATTGTCTGGGAGCATCCTCAACACAGCATCAGACGACATTCAATCCCAAAAGATCCATGGACTCTTACTTCTCTAAATGATGCTTGTTATGGTGTCAATCCGTTGAAACAGAACTCTCAAAACCCCTGACAGAATCTCTCGTCAATCTATCAACACGTCACTCCAGCAATTACAAGTTCTCGTCCCGCGTCTCGATGACCCTCAAATTAAAGCAACGAACTTCTCGGCCAAGGTCTCAGCTACTGTGCAGACAGCAGAGCGCATGGGCGGACGTGTACGTTCGCTTGACGAGGAAATGAGACGCGTTTGAGAGGCTGTTCAGCGTTGAGCAGGTCGGATAAGTCGTGGAATTGAAAGTACGTCTTCAATTGTCGTCAGTCCACTTTTAAATTCAGTCAATGCTGTCATATAGTGTTCCCTTGCTTAATTGCAGTCTTGCATCGAAAACCAAGACGGGGAATCGGCCACCAGATGTTGTGCACGCGCCATGTCCTTGCCCTTTACAACTGAACACGTTTTCGATTAGATATGTTGGTTGCACGTATTTTCCGTCATGGTTACTCGATGTCACCAGGCCTATGCCAGTCAACTTAGTACCGATGTCATGAAGGTCTTCGGTATATGTTTTCAGTGCTCATGCTCCCTAAGAGGCGTCCATAATCAACATTGATTTGTTTATTTGATTCTGGTCATAATATAAATTACTATCTAAATACTACACCATCAAGAAATCATTAGGTCATATTCACAAGCGGTAAGTGACCTTGTAAACAAATGCGTCAAGGGGATGGTGTTATTCAAACCATCAACCCGACCCATACCGCTTCGTAACCAGACACAACTCATTAGTCCGAGTCAGCGTGTTGACGCTCAGTACTGAGGCCTGCTCAAAGGGTACTCGTCTTGATACGAATCCGGAGACTTGTAATCTTGGTTGAGGGGCAGCATGAGGCCTGCAACAGAGTAGATGATCACAACGGCATACTCCATGAGCATGTCCATGACGAGGTAGATTTGCCATTCGCCCGTGAAGATGTTGAATTTTGCGAGGTCGCTAGTGTTGGGTTGCGTCGTTGAGGTTACGTTAAATGAACTTGAAGAGAACGTGGACAGGACGCTGTAGAGCGTCCGAATGCCCAGGAATGGAAGTGCGACGGTGATAGCTTTCAAGAGCTGAAAATAATGCGTAAGAATTATGGTCGGAGATAGATGATGGTGCTCCGGGAAGCTCACCTGCTTGCGATATCTCATGATAAAGCGAGTTTGTTTCCATAGGAAGACGCAAATGCCGACAAGGATAATGTACAGGACAGCAAAGAGGATGACACCAACCCTACGCAAGGTGTTCGCACTCGAGCTTGAGCTGTCACTCGATGAATTGGAGATACCGATGATGGTAAGGACGAGAGCGACTGCGCCAAGAATTCCAAGAAGGCGAAATTGTCTGTTGTGACTTGAAAAACCATCAGGAGTTTGGAATCTATGATAGTGTTCAGCGTATTCTATCCAAAATGACAACCAAATAGACATACATTGCGTGCAGCAGACCCAGCGTGCAAACCAACAGTGGGGACAGGCCAGATGATTCTAGGGCGTAACCGCCGATGTATAACGAAATGTTTACAGGTGTAACTTCCTCAGCTGCGACAAGCAATGAACCACCCAACACTCGGACTGAAGGTATAAGAGGATTAAAAGCAAAACTTCAATACGTTGAACGACTTACTGAGGCAAAATATCAACAACAAGATCCACCCATCTCCTCGCGATACCCCGTACTTGGACACCAGCTTGATGGAGACTAACAGGAAGGGAACATACATCGCGATTGTCACCGCTGCGAGGATGCCCTGAGTGTCAAGAGCCATGTTTCCTGGAAAACTCGGAGTCGAGGACGGAGGAGGGATTAAAATATGGGAAATAATAGGATGGATGCCTGCCTTTTGTATGAAATCATGGCGGGCAAGGGGCAGTGATTCAATGAGCGCTCAGCGCTGCCTCATTGCGTTAACATTATGTCCAGAAAGGTGAATTTTGGATATGACAGAAGAGCGAAAGGCTGTGATGCCGTCCATAGCAGGCATGAATCGGATGCAGAAGATGAATTTCTTACTGCGCGAAATCTGGAAGCATTCAGTTACTGCGCACGAAACACAGTAGGTTCGGTCCTCCAACGCAGCCGATAGCATGGCAACCTGAAGACAGCCGAGTACGTTTTATCTATGTAGAGATCCATGAGTCGTTTAGGAATTAAATTTAACCCATCGCACCGCCACGGCAGACAAAAATAGCACAGCAGCTCGAATTGGAGGCTGTTCCGCGCTCAGTGGTGCAGGCAGTGCAGACAACTGGCACAGACGAATCGTCAATGTTTTAGGCTGGATCCATTCGAGTAACACAAACCAGCCTGAGTGTTCGGCACAAGCACTGACACGACCCTCAATTAATTGTTGGCCTCAGGACCGCACCACTGGCTAGAGGCCTCATGACCCTCTCAATCGGAGTCTCGGATCCTACTTACCTCTTTGGAAACGCCTCGTTCAGCGCCATCATCACTGCGGACTTCGCCAGACTTTCGGAGAAATGGTGAACCGTAGTGCATGTTCGTCGGCAGATGACTCGGAGACACGCCACCTGCGTCATCCAGCAGTGGCTCAACAAGCTGTGGGTGCTGTGGTCGGTCACACGATCACGAACGTTAGGTGCTCATTCTGTAATTCCTGAATTGAAATTTTTCTGCGGAGTGCAAACACTATCAATTTCACCGTTGCGTGAACTGAGAAAGTGGTAGGATCGGGGCCACGACCAACGTGTAAGAGTTACAAGAATATGAGGGTAGACTTAGGGTTTCAGCGCGGTTTCTTGTTTAGTGATATATATATCTTACGCACGAGATGTATATAGAGTATTGGCGAATCAGATGTGACGAGGGTGTTCGAGGAGCAGTTGGCTGGGGAGAGGCAAATGTATGATCTAAGGCGCAATTTAGCGGATGATGTAGAGGAATCAAGATTGTAACCGATGGAATATAATTGGTGGTCACAAATGAGGCTTGGGTGCCGTTAAGCTATACAGCCCTGAAACGCAAGCTGTGAAGTGATTGCGAGGACATTCATGCAGAACTTAGCTCGAACTTACAGTGTGCTCAACTCTGAGTCGACCTCAACGCTCATTGTGTCTTGGTGCCAATACCTCAACACCTGTTAAGAAACATATCGTGGTAAGTGATGATTTGGACTTTGTTGTTGAGTGGAAGTGACAGACTTGCGCCAAATAGTTGATCATGTCTTCATCCGTTGTTGGACGGCAGGAGACATCAACGATAAAGCCCTACCAGAAATTTGAAGGACACACCGAATGGGTCACTGGCGCCATACATCTGCCAGACGAACAGCGGATAATGACTTGTTCAAGAGACGGCTTGCTGCGGGTGTGGAACTTGAAGAGTGGGAAGCAGATAGGAGAGGACTGGCGGGACAGGGATAGCGGAGTATGGACGATAACATTATCTCCGGACGGGAAGAAATTGGTTAGCGGAAGTTCAGATGATGGAGTGAGGTTATGGGACATCGACACAGGCAAACTGATTGCGAAATGGACGGGACATACAAATTTAGTGAGATCTGTCTGCTGGAGCAGAGACGGTCATCGAGTAGTGAGCGGATCTGACGATGGGACTGCAAGGGTGTGGGACGTGGAGAACGGAGACACAATCCTCAGTCCAATCGAGACTGGGCACCGTAAACCCGTGTTCGCAGTTGTCTACTCGATGACCATGTTTGCGAGACTGCTGGTTTCGACGAGTCGAATTTGCAGCGAATGAAAATTTGGGATGCGAAGACACGTGAGCTTGTCGCCTCTCTCACTGATGGACACACAAATTGGGCGTGGTGTCTGGCTTGGTCCCCAGATGGAAAAACGCTTGTTTCTGCCAGTGGGTCAGCCGATTTCTCGATTAGGACATGGAATACCGAAACATGGAAACAGCTCGCTGTGCTCGATGGGTGCACCTCTGCTAACGCTGTCATTGGCATTGCAATATCTCAGAATGGGCGCATACTCGCAAGCGCATCGTTGGACAACACAGCGCGATTATGGAACCTCAAAAACAGTCAACTCATCAGTTCACCTCTACACCATGCGCACTTCGTGACTTCTGTGTCATTTTCGGCAGATGGAAAGCTATTATCCACTGGCTGCGATGATGGGAATGCGTATACATGGGATGTGTCTGCAATATTGAAAGAGGCTGGTTTCGACGAACTCCTTTTGGACCAGCCCGATGAGTCGCTACTCGCTGTACGTGACACTTCCATCCACAGTACTTTCTCATTGTTCATGCATTCTATGTAGGCTAATGCTGCGCGACACCCTATCCGTCAGCCAATCAAGGTCTCCTCCCCACGCATACCCCGTGGCTTTTTCGACGATACACCTCACGTACGTTGTTGATTATATCTCACCTAGTATTGTTTTTCATCAAAATATTCTCAGTTGTCTGCACGCCCCAACTCTCTATTATCACATAGAAGCCTTCATAGTCGTCTGTTATCCTTATTCCGCCCCATACAGTCTGATGCACACGATACATCATCCTGACTCCGCCCCTTCCATTGGGTTCGCAATCGTCTCTCTGCTAGACCAAGCGGCGCGGACATAGAGCTGCATGATCGTTCGTCAGCAGAAGTTGTCGTCCCATATGCCAAGGGCAAACGTGTATGTCTCTTTGTCCTTTTCGAATATTACATTCCGCCTAATATAATATCAATTTCTTCTTTGTACTCCATCTCACATCACGTAGAGAAATGCTTCAGCTAGAGAGAGACGGAAGCCAATTATGAAAATCCCTACTGCAAGTACCTTGCGCCCTAATGCTACGCTACAATCTACCGGCGCGGCTCAGTCACAATCATCTTCACAGCCATTTGCTGCTATCTCCATCTCGCCCATTACACCACCAGCCACCACTACTCCCGAAGCTACCGCTTCCAACACTAATCCTCATGTAGTGATTAAACACGCTGGGCACTGGACTCGCTTTTGGCTCTTTATCTGTTGTACCTCTATTGAGTATACCGACGGTCATCATTGATCTCATTTCCTCTTCGAATTCCTTTCCGAAGATCTCACCCGATGTTACGATGTTCATTTCATCCCTCGAGTAACTTAGATTCAATGGAAATTTTATTACATCCCCCCAGAGAGCATCAAACTCCTGCAAGATGCTTTTTGCGCGATCGGGAAGGTTAATACCGGTTCTATAGCTACTATGTTTGCAAGAACTGAATACGACGGGTCAACTCCGCACCCAAACAGAATCTGGGATGCGAAGACAGACGAGCTTCAAGTTGTCACCATTCTCAATGTTTTCTTCCTGACCCAGCTAGGCTGAGCGAGCATTCGGGATTGTGTTTACATTTCTTTCGCGTACCTCACAAATCTATGGACTCCGAACTATCGTAACACTTAATCCAAGGACGCACGAGCAGGCAATGAACTTCATCAAAAAGGATCATCGTTCAACAAGTCATGTATGTAGGTACCAAGCATAATTAGCAAACCGCCACCACCCAACGAGGTCACTTGGTTCTTTGGAACGGGTCGAAATTGTTTCGCCTGGAACATCGCGATTCCGGCGATGATTCGGGTTATTTGATGAGGTCAGTGGTGAGCGTTGTGAAGTGGTCTTTGCTGATAGCACTGTGGCGGTGTGAGTGTCGTGAAGTGGTCGTTCTGATCGCATTATCGTGGCGGCGAGTGTCATGAAATATTCTGATAGTGTCGTAGCGTCGTAAGGGTCATCTCGAGAGTCTTGAATGTCGTGAAATGATCATCATCTAAGAGCATCGTTCGTGTGTTGTCTTGGATCTCGTGAGTGGTCCTGTTTGTAAGTGTCGTGGCGTCAATGTTGTGATGCGTGTCCGAGTCATGAAGTGGTCGTGATGGAGTCATTCGTCTTGTCAGTCTGTGGCCTGCAACCATAGTAAGCCATCGTGTGTTTCGCCAGGCGGTGGTTGTTAGCATTGTAGTTAGTAGTGAACCTGCGGCGTGCGGGCGAGACATTGGAGGCGTCAGTAAGTGCGTGGCCGGGGTGGTGAAAGTGGAAAGGTGGTGGCTGGAATCGTGGCTATGACTGCATTTGTTCGATGGCGAAGTGACGCAAGGCGGGCCTTGGTTCGTGAACCAGGCTCTACTATAGAAGACGCATCGAATATTGGAGGAAGTGTCGATCCTGGTGATGTCTGGTGGTTGCTAGCCAGCATCGAGGTGAGTCCTACATCCGCCATGGAAGTCACCCAGGCGTCCATGAGGTGCGTTTTGTCGACGCGAATATTTTCGCAAACTTGCGCAAGGTGGCCGACTAATGACACTGACATCAATAAGCAATTTAACTATGCAAGGAGATGACAAACCGATTCTGTTAGCGTTCATTTGTGGGGCCGTATATTTGCGCTGATGAGATTTGATGAGTGACATACGAAGCCTGGCATCAAATATGTTCATACCTTCTGTTGCTTGAGTTTGAATGGGCGTAACTTCTTAGGTTGATATGGAAGTGCTGTAGGAGGGAGAGGAATGAGTTGACCGGCGGCGCGGTATTTAGTAACGAGTATCAGGGGCTTTAGCCACGAGGAAGTAGTCTTGGTTGAGTCAGCTGACGCATTAGCGGGGTGAGTGGATCCAGAAGGGTTAGCGTCAGTGTTCGTAGAGAACGACGTCGGGAAGCTATTGAGTAGAGCAAGTGAGCGAAGATTCAGCGGCCGAGAGGGAGCATGTTGGATAGTGAGAGCGTTTTCGATGGTGAGAACATTGTTGATAGAGAGACTATTGTCGATAACAAGAAGATTGTCGGCAGTGAGAGCTGGCGTGCGCGGGGGCAGTGTGTCGATGTGGTGTTCGAGGATTTTGGTGTCCAATGTTTCGTCAGTGTCAGTGTCAGTGAAGACGCCATCCAAGTGGATGAAGTCGCGGTTGAGGACTACAGATGGACTGCTGTGGATGGTGGTCATTGTCGTCTGAAGCAGGGCGTCCATGAGGTGTGCAGATCCAGGAATAGAATAGTTAGTAATAGACGTGGGTGTCATCCGAGATCTGTCGACTAGTACGACAAGTGGCCGAATATACGACGTACAAAACGGGCTGGTAATGCCGATAGTAGTTGTGCTTGGGGTTGAGACGTCGACGCAGTCGTCGGTCGTAGTGTGTGCTGGTGCTCGCACCTCAGGGTGCGGCGTGGTATAGTTGTCCTGTAGCGATTAAAACGTCAGGAAATGGCAAGTTAAGCTAAGATGCGACATACTTTGTCAGAGTGGACATCCTTCGCGTCATCGTCGCTGGCTACCAGAGCAGTGTCGGATGTGATTAGCAGTTGGTTACAAATGGCGAGATTTGGAAAATCGGAGATAGTATGGTTGTCCGAGTCGCAGGGCATTGAGTCTAGTACAGGTGACAATGAATAAAGTGGAGATGGTAGCAAGACTTCCTTGAAGCGATCGTCATCGCAGGCTACAGTAGATGTATCTGATGTGATAGAGAGGCGTTTACAGTTGGTAATAATTGGCAAATCGAAAATGGTAATGTCGCGCGGCGTTGTCGATTCGAGTACAGGAGACGATAAAGTTGAAGTTGAATGGAATGGAAAAAAGATGTTGGGAGCTTGATCTGGCGTGGCAGAATCTACAGGCGAAAGGCGATCCGGATAACCTTGATGAAGCTCGCATGCTGGGCACACCGTTCCGACTAGCTCGGGCTTAGCCGGGACGGGATCGTGGATGTGCCCGTCAGTGGAGGGTGTACTGGTCTCGTTGCTTAAGTACATTGACGCGGCCTCGTCGGCGGCCAAGATCAGAATGATCGTTGACTTGAGCGCTGACACGACGAGGCCAGCGGATACCTTCCTTGGTCCAGACCGGATGGGACGAAGAACGGTTTCCTCGAAGAATGATACTGAGATCAAGCTGGTGAGAGCTACGCGCGAGGCAACATAGAAGGTAGTAGAAATCATGATAATGGATTGGCAGAGTATCGAGTTGAGCGTACGGAGGGATGGTTGACGTATTGGCAAGATATTCGACGGGGGTGATTTCAGGATATCCCGCGATATTATATACTCGCGAACATTTGTGCGTGTTTGCCAGCTGGATCAACAAACCCGATCGCGACGCGTTTGTCACGTGCTTGAAAATCAATTTGCGTGATCCAATTGGAAGCCGGGCCCGGCGCCCGCCTAGGGAGTATGCTTGTGACATACAACGCTCACAATCGCCGCGGCCTCGCTTCACTCGCAATCTTCATTGGCCACCGTGACACGTCTTGCGTCCTTCTGGCATCACAAGCCATATATCAGTATCGATAAGATGGAACTGTCACTGGCGCCCAAGGTTGGCCTTGAAAGATATCGACGCGTCAAATACACGTTTAGCAAGAGCAAAAGAGATTAAAAAAGAATGTCATCCAGTGGGCGGTGGGTATCGATCAAAGTAGGTGGTGGACGAACGGGAGGATGGGACGGAGTTACTACAAGCTTGCTATATCAATGTATCTGCGTTGGGGTGGCCACTGTGTTGGCCTGACTGTTAGTAGTTTGCTGCATGTGCCACATACCTGGTTGGTTGTACTTCGTGTCGTGTCAGGTATTGCAAGTGACTCAGTCTCCCAATAAACTTGCCTAGGCTCTAGTACAAGTATGATTGTGCAATCTGTGAGTCTGGTGGTTGTACTGAACTCCGGACCCTTTTGATGTTTTCGGAAAGCTGATTCGTCCTGCAAGGGAAAGCAAACGAGATTGTAATTATGCGGGGATCTAGTAATATTCTAAAATTCTATGTGCTACTTCTTGCTGAGTGCTTGCAGCTGGACAAACTCGTAATAATCTCCTCTCCGTGCAAGAAGCTCATCATGGGTTCCGGATTCGCTGACTCTTCCCTCCTTGATGAAATGTCTGTAAAGCAATGAGAAAGTGTTCGCGAGTGACGACGCTCTCGATTGACTCACATGCGATCGGCGTTCTGGATAGTCGAGAGACGGTGGGCGATAGCAATGGTGGTGCGACCTTTGGCAGCTTTGTCGAGAGCTTCTTGTACTATCTTTTCCGAGTTCGAATCAAGGGCCGATGTAGCTTCATCGAGCAGCAGGACCTTAGGGTTCCGAAGTAGTGCACGAGCGATTGCTATACGCTCTGAATGATGTTTTCAGCACACAAAGAAAGATTTCTATCATGGATGATACACACGTTTCTGGCCCCCCGATAACTGGGATCCCTTGCCGCCGACTTCGGTATTGAACCCACTATCATCGAGGTGTCAGTAAGCGCCAAGTCCCCGTAGCATTGATGTCTTACTCTGGAAGTGATCGAATAAAGTCTAGTATGTTGGCATCACGGCAGGCAGCCTCGATTTCTTCTTGTGTGACCTCAGATTCTGGTCTGGCGGCACCGAGCATGATATTGAAGTGGATAGTTCCCGAGTACAAAGTCTGCAAGACAAGCAGTCAGCTTTCCCTATCAGGAGATTGATATCACAACCATATTTACAGGTTCTTGTGACACAAGTGAAATCTGTTGTCGATATGCCTGGACGTTAAATTCATCGATAAGTTCTCCGTCGAGCGTGATCCGTCCAGAAAGTGGATCGTAGAAACGCTCTAGTAATTGGATGCTACACGGGCTCTCAGCAGTCTGTTTGAATACGGTGCAATAGCAAGACCTACACTGTACTTTTACCGCAACCGCTAGAGCCGACCAAGGCAACATAGGTTCCAGGTTCGACATCAAGCGTGAGGCCACGAAGAATGCGAGTTCTGGGACGGGTGGGATAGCTGAAATAAACGTTCTCCAGCTGTATGTGACCCTTGATAGTTTCGCTCGGAACACTTTTGCCTTCAGCTTGACTCTGAATCGATCATAGGAGTTGAATCGAGGAGCCTGACGGTTGCGTCGGCGGCCCCTTTGGCCAATGAGACGTCAGGCACAAAGGTAAAGACGTTACCAGCCTGCATTGAGGAGAACACCGTGCTCTGAAAATGTATTGTTCAATTAATGATGTTTGAGGTCAATGAAATAACCATACCACTAAAGCAATGAAGAATGATTGTGTGGATATCTCCTGTCGCGAAACGAGCGTCGCGCCATACCAGACGACTAGGGAAGTCACCCAGTACCCCATGGACTGAGAGAATGCATACAGCAGGTTGCTCCAGAGCGCTGTCCTAACGGATTTTCTGATGGGTCCTTCCAAGCTCCGGCTGTAGATATCAAGGCAGTGCTCTTCTCGAGTCAATGATGCAACAGTGCGAATGGCTGCAGTAGCTTCGCAGGCAATCTGAGCAGAGCTTTCTTGCGCTTTCTTGTTCCTCTGATCTTTCAAAACGATGACTTGCTAGAAGACGTTTAGCACGATTGGAGACTATTATGCAGGTCACTTACCAGACGTATATAGCCACCGGACACTAGGACAGGGATACATGCTAAGTAATGGTGAAATTTGTAAGAGAAATTTGAAAATTCGATAACAGGACGCACCCATGCCGACAAGAGCGGTCTGCCAAGCATATGCAAAACCAATGGACAAACCAACAACTAGAGTTGCGATAGATTGGATGATCCTAACCAAAATCAGTCATGACACCGCTTTGATAAATGATGATACTCACGTTCCCAGAGTTATGCCAGCGAGACCATTGATCCTCTGGGGGTTTTCGCTCAAGCTTGACGTCAGGGCGCCAGTCTTACAGAGTTCGATGAGGGTTCTGCACGATCTGGGGAAGTGATAGGACTCACAGTATTCTTGTCGTTGTCAAAGTACTCGACTGTCGCTGTGGGTGAGAAAAACAACCATGTAGGGATTGATTACTCACTGTCTTGTCTGAGGATGGCCTTGAAGCTCATCGAACGGAGCTTAGCAGTCAAAACGGCAGCAGAAGAAGCAAAGAAGTAGTTCTGGAAACCCATACATATCGCGCACAGGATGGCAAGAATGAAAAACCTGGCTCGAGATTAGCACCAGCACGATCTCCATGAAAATATGTAAACTCTACCAGAGAGCATTCCGGTCGCCTTCGTAGCGGCGCTCAGAATTTGTGGTCACGCTAAAGCCGGAGATTGCTTGCCCTGCCAGTGCGTGCCAAGATGAATGACTTCTATTTGGTTTGACAAAAGAACTTACCAAAGATGATACCAGAGGCAGGGTACACGGCACCATTGCCTGCGAAAATATATGAGCTCAGCTTGTAATATGCGCTTTGTGAACTCACATATCGCGAAAAAAGAACCAATCAAATATCGATGAAGCCCTTCGGGGTGAAGAATAGCAATGCGTCTCATCAAATAGAATAGGCCATAGTCATCCTCTGAAGCCTTGTGCCCTTCTGTCTCCTGTAATTGACTGACGACGTCGCTTCCGACAGAGCGAATAGTGCTCCTCCGATCGAGGGGTATTTCTGGCCTAGGCTTTTCCAAATCTATCTCGTCACTTGATGCCGCAGCATCCAAATTATTATCTTCGTGACCCTCGCGGAGAGATTGAGCTGTGACGAGACGAGAGTATGCGCCATTCTCATCTGCTAGAAGCTCCGCATGAGTCCCTCGCTCCAGCACGAGTCCATCACCCATTACGAGGATGCAGTCAGCGTCCTTAATCGTTGATAAGCGATGGGCGATGGTAATGGTAGTTCGGCCAGCAGCTGCCTTGTCCAGAGCATCTTGTACAATTACTTCTGAGCGAGTGTCGAGGGCACTCGTTGCTTCGTCAAGGAGCAAGATTTGCGGATCTGATACAATAGCTCGCGCAATGGCGATGCGCTGTTTTTGCCCGCCCGATAACAGAAAGCCTCGCTCACCAACCATGGTGTCATATCCTTGTGGCAGGTGGTTAATAAAGCTGTCTGCGTTGGACTTAATGGAGGCTGCTTTGATGAGTTGAAACTTCTCCTCAGTCAGGATGCATCTTCGTATGGTGTGCCAATGAGGCCGTGTGCGATGTTGCCCCTGATAGTCGTCGCGAAAAGCACAGGCTCTTGTGAGACTAGACCGATTTGAGAGCGTAACCATTTGATATTCAGCTCTCGCAAGTCAGTTCCGTCAAGCGTAACAGAGCCACTGAGCGGATCGTAGAAGCGCTCCGTGAGAGATACAATGGTAGATTTACCAGATCCAGATGCGCCGACGAGAGCGGTGGTCTTGCCAGCTGGGAAGGTGATGTTGACACCTTTGAGAATTGGGATATCTGGGCGAGATGGATAGTTAAATTTGATGTCCTTAAACGTAATCTCGCCAGTGATTTTCGCAGGCTTTAGACCTCCTGGGTTTGCGGGGTCGATATCAGAGACACGCTCGATCGTAGCGAAGAGTTTGGCGGCAGCACCACAGGCACGTGTAATGGCTTTAGTAAAGCATGATGAGAATCCGGACTAAAAGCGAGACCAAAATAATTAAATCACCTTCTAATTCAGGCGCAAGTAGGGCAAGAGATAATGATCCGACCAAGATGGAGAAGAAGACATTGACAACCTGTCCGGCGTCAGCTGCCAACCAATGTCAGATGCAGTTTTACGACGCAGAAACGGGAACAAACCAAGACCCTCATTTATGAGAGTAGTTCCGAAATCAAACGCCAGCGCATATCCAGCGTAGATCACGAAGAAGAGGCAGCCTAAACCTGCACCTTGCCAAATACTCGCTCTGCTGTCAACGACGCGAGTTACGTCAACATTCTTATCGAATATTCCAGATAAAATGTTCTGTGTGCCGAAAGCCTGCGCGGTGCGAATCGTGGATATGACCTCTTCCGCAAGACTACCTGCCTCAGCAACATGCTTCAAGGATAACCTGGTTTTGAACGGAGATCAGAGATTCAGGACGAGCTCAAGAGCAAGTACACCTACTGTGTGTATTTGGAAAGAAATTTTTTCATGGCGGCGCCTATGATTGTGATGCAAACAATCATGGACGATAATGCAAGAGCGAGACGCCATGACCGAGCATATGCAAGAATAAAACCGACGAAGAATGAGCTGATACAAGCGACTGAAACGGTGACTTTTTCGGATATCCCCTAGTTGGACCAAGTCTATGATTTCGAAATAAGATGACTTCGGCCTTTGAAAAGTCCGATATGACTTACGAGTGTCAGTTTGGATGCGCGTCGCAACCTCTCCAGCCCCCACATCATCAAAATAGGCGATTTCCTGTCTAAGGACGGCCTGAAGATACCTCTCTCGTATTCTTCTCCCATTAGCTTCTGAAGTATAAACCCAGGTATACATGTACATATATGTGGAAACAAACATTGCGATACCTAGCACGAGATCAGATGGCTATGTCTCATTCTTCGCGAATCAAGAACTTACCAAGATAAGCGAGATAAGAAGCATCCTGGCTAGCGTCATGAATGAATGCGGATGCGGCAGCATCCAGAGCGGCCTGCGCTTGCTCAATGGCAGTAGAATTATTAGACTGCAGCGATTGATAATACGCGTTCTGTACTGAATCAAATGAAACGAAATCTTGGGTCATGTTGCCGAATATCAAAGTCATCAGAGGCTAGGAAAGAGAATAAGAAGATGTAGTAGCTCGCAAATACGAAAACTCACCTGCGAAGCACCAGCAGCAGCGGCAAAAATCACGCCAAGAAGGTCCAACGATATTTCGAAGCGAGTCGAATACCTATATGTCGGTGAATCATCGCGTTCAGACAAAAAGTGGGATAATCTAACCGAAATAAGGATAAGAACGATGCAGGGGCGAGTGCGTCTGCTGCCTCTGCGTTTTCAGGTTCACTCTCTGTTTCCTTGGATGTCTTATTTGACCAGGGGAGAAAGGCGCGGATGCCTTTTGAGTTCTCTTTCATGTTGAGAGAAACGTGTTCTGGGGATGAGAGCTCCTTTGAAGAGGCAGGGATTTTTTCGTCGGGAGTGGCTGGACGGCCCTCCGAGGTAGTACGTGAGGCGAGTAAGGTGGGTTCTGCACTCATGTTGGAGGGCACTTGGAGGGCACTTTGAGTGGACTCACCTGCAGGTGCCTATGCATTTATGTATGCCAGTGCGGTGCCGAGGCACCCGGCGGCACCAACGAGTCAAGTCGGCGTAAAGTCTTGTCAGTGTCTTATTACGTGAGATGCAAGGAGCCTGCGGAACAAATAACTTTAATTGATGAAGAACATGTACTTACCTCACGTAACTAACCAAGTTTGCACTGTGCGGCCTTCAATTCGAGTATGTACCACGCAGTATTATCATTGGCAAAGCGATGCTCATTGCCTTCCCTATCACATCACATCACATCGCATATGCATGTCCTGGCTGAAGCAGATATCAAGTCTTTTTTTTGACAATTGCCAAAGTATTCGATCAGACTGTGAGATATACTTATAAGAGATGAAACCAAACAGGATGCTTGACAAAGGACTCGAGGCGTAAAGCAAGCGTAAAGTGAAGGCAACCCAATCATTTGCCGGATAGGCCCGGATTCCAGTGACTCCTGATTATGTCATTCCGTTGGATCCTAGTGACTCGTATGCTCATCATGCTGATGCCCGATAAGTCGGGTAAGTCTGATAGGCCAGTCTATCAATCTAACCGTTTGCGTTGAGATGATTTCAAACCATTATCCCGATTCAATAGGCATTTCTCAAAGAAACAGTAAGTACTTTCGCCTGACTGTTCTTACGTTCGTTGCCTTGGTACTTGAGCGGCTTGTGGGCTGTTATCTAAAACCTCCACAGCATAAAAAACTTCATACTAACACGAAAAGAGTGTGGCGTCATTGTAGAGGTCCTCACAGCAAGATCCAGTAGGCCGGCAATGACTACTTAATGACCGATAACGACATGATTGTGAACGAGCAATCTCGACAATGTTGACGATGACCGGGAGATTCCAGACCTGTACAAATTTGAGCTCGCGTTCGGCAAAAATAGCTGCAATGTTCACGAAATCGTACTCTATGTATTAAAATGGCTTCCTGAAACATCGGGTGTATGTACCTGCCGATCAGGGCAATGATTCACGATGACGAGCCTGCTCACAAGCACTGCGTCCCCTCGATTATCGATCCCGAGTTGGAAGAATGGCCTATGTAGGTTCGTTCTGGACGTAGGCCGCAGGGGAGATAGAACTGCCTGTAACACCAACTTTGAGGCCATCGATCTCAGCACTTGTTGACATCGAAAGAACGGATAACGACAATGACGGATGGGAATGGGAGAGGCATGTACTCCACAGTGTATAGCCGGTGACAATTCGGTTGCGCAGATATCGCAGCGAGAGGTAACCGATGATGACTCGTCCACTGTGCCTGTTACAAGAATAAGTATATCGTTGGATTATCGAGAACTCATTTTTGTTGTGATCTAACTTAAAGACCAACTCCAGCAGCTCCAGGGTATGGCATCCTCCAACGTCGTCTCCAGGCCTCTCCCCCAGTGATTCGGACTGTTTAGAAGCCACAATGCCTTCTCGGGACAGACTTGGAGTCGTTGTAATCCGCCGCGAAAGCTATACTGCCAGATTCGTGCGTGGTGGATTTGCCGAGGATTATAGAGAAAGATGGAACATATGGCGGGGAGCAGTGATTAATTCAGGGTGATTTTTGGTCTACTGAGAGACACAATAATGCGAGTTTTACGCAACAGATGTGTACGAGCATCAGCAGATTAAAGAGGATAGCGGAGTAAATTCGTATGAGGCATTTTATTTCCGGGCTCCGGAAGGATAAAATCAGAATGATATGTGATTGCAAAAGTTCTGGATAGTCTCCTGTATGGTGTGAGACAGCACGAGATGTGCATTGAGCATTACATGAGGCAACTTGGAGATGACGAGCGCGTTCGAGGAGGAGCTGGCTGGGGAAATGTGGAGAGGCGACATAGTTATGATTGGTCAGGCAGTAAATGGTGATTAAAATTGTGAAAGGTGGAATGCGACTCACATCATGGTCCCATGAGGCTCGGGCGCTTCCTCTGCACAGCATATGCTGTAAGCTGGGAATGAACGCGAATGGAAAACGTACCAACTCAGACTTCCAGTGCACTCTTGAACTGTGAGCTCATTGTGTCTTGGTACCAACACCTCAACACCTGCTAAGGAACATATCGTGGTAAGTGATGACTTGGACTTTGTTGAATGGTGGCTGAGACGGAGCTGCGGCCAAAGTTAATTATGTCTTCACCGACGGTTGGAAGGCAGGAGATAACAACTATAAAACCCCGTCAGAAATTTGAAGGACACGACGGATGGATCAAAGGCACCATACATCTGGCAGACGGAGAGCGGATGATGACTTGCTCAGAAGACGGCTCGCTGCAAGTATGGAACTTGAAGAGTGGGAAACAGATGGGAGAGGATTGGCGGGACGGGGATAGCAAAGTGTGGACGATGACGTTGTCTCCGGACGGGAAGAAAGTGGTTAGCGGAAGTGAGGATGGTGGAGTGAGGTTGTGGGATATCGACACAGGAAAATTGATTGCGACATGGACGGGACATACAGAAACAGTGAGGTCCATGTGCTGGAGTAGAGATGGTCATCGAGTGGTGAGCGGATCAGAGGATGGGACTGCAAGGGAGTGGAACGTGGAGAAAGGAAAAACAATCCTCGGTCCAATTGAGACTGGGCACAAATGCGTGTGGGCAGTACTCTACTCACCAGACATGACCATGTTCGCAACTGTTGGAGACAACGAGGAGTCGAAGCACCCAATCAAAATCTGGGATGCAAAGACAGGCGAGCTTGTCGCCTCTCTCGATGGACACACAGATTCGGTGTTGTGCTTGGCTTGGACCCCGGATGGAGCAACGCTTATCTCCGGGTCAGACTGATTTCTCGATTAGGACATGGAAAACCAAAACATGGAAACAGCTCACTCTGCTTGATGAGCACACCGAGGCTGTCTATGACATTGCAATATCACCGAATGGCCGCATACTCGCAAGCGCATCATTGGACAACACAGCACGATTATGGAACCTCGAAAACAGTCAACCCATTAGTTCGCCACTCCATCATGCATCATTAGTGAACTGCAGTCTCCTTTTCGGCAGATGGAAAGCTACTATTCACTGGCTGCGATGACAAGAATGCGTATACATGGGATGCTTCCTGCAATACTGAAAGATGCTGGTCTCGACGAACTTCTTTTGGACCAGCCCGACAAGTCGCTACTCGCTGTACGTGAAACTTTCATCAACAGTACTTTCTCATTGCTTATGCATTCTAGGCTGATGCTACACGACGTCCTGTCCGTCAGCCAATCAAGGTCTCACCTCGCGTGCCCCGTGGTTTTTTCGACGGCATGCCAAATCGCGCTCACGTACGTCGTGAATTATATCTCACTCAATATTGTTTTTCATCAAAATGTTCTCAGTCGTCTGCACGTCCCCACTCTCTATCATCGTCATCGCGTGAAGGTACCCTTCGCAGCCGTTTGTTATCCCTATACCGCCCCACACACCCTGATGCACACGATACGCCATCCCGACCCCGCCCTTTCCATTGGGTTCGAAATCGTCTCTCTGCCAGACCAAACGGTGCAGATATAGAGCTGCACGAACGTCCGCCAGCAGTGGTTGACGTCCCGCATTGTCAGGCTCAACGTGTATGCCACTTTATCTCTCTCGAATGTTCTATTCCACCTCATGTCATTTTTCCTTCGAACCCTTGTCTCACATACATAGAGAAACGCTTCAGCAAGAGAGAAACGGAGGCCAGCTATGAGAAGGCCTACTGCGAGCAGCTCGCGCCCTCCCAATACCACCGTCGCGCAACAATCCAGCGGCGCAGCTCAAGTCCAGTCATCTTCGCAACCCCATGCTGCCGTCTCTACCGCGCCTCCCGGCGTCGCTAACACTACTTCAAGCGCTAGTAGTCCTCATGTAACCATAAAATACCCTACACGCTGGACTCGCTTTTGGCTCTTTATCTGTTGTGCTTCTCCAGAGTACACCGACGGTCATCATTAACCTACCAGTTCTTTACGACGATATTTCCCATCGTTTAACATCTCGTGATACGGTCATTTCATTTCTCGAGTACACACAACGTCGTTCATTGTATACTCATGTAAGTACTGGGCACTAGCACTCAGGTAGAGCTCAGTTGCAATATGGGAGTCACGCGAATTGTTTCTGCGGCACCAACTGCTTCGTTCTTACATAGGGTAGATAGATATTTCTACAATAAACAGCTTGACCTTGCCTGTTCTCTCAGATAGATACATTCCGTGCTCGTTTCGTGCAGTAACAATCGATGACACTGCATAGTCCCATGCACACAATCAAATTGAGCTACATAAAGGCATACTGGTAATGGCAATACCTCCATACACATACCGTGACGAGCATGGTGGACGAATCCACGTCAGCGAGCGCGAGACCAAGCTTAAGCAGGACTCATGATCATGGAAGTCCCTCAAGTTCTGAGTGTTTGGGAGATAGACCACACGACATTGGCCAGTGCTGGAAGTGTTTATGCATATGTATTGCCTGGATGTGCGCTCAAGAACGAGAGCTGTATTCCAAGTTGGCAGGGAGCAGAAAACCGTATGATTGTAGCGGGCTGCGTCAATCCCCATCTCCAAATTGAGAGAACGGGAAATGACTGTGTCTAGTAGGAATTACAGTCGAGAAATTTCCAATAGGACCAGTGCCATCTGTGTCAAAACTTCAGGTGGAAGACATTCTGTTTGTGATCGAAGAGAGTCAAACGGCGATTAACCATGCGATTAACCAGATAGGTAAATGATGCTCAGGTCGCAGAGAAGAATCAAAGTACTTTTCAGGTTCCTCACCGATCAATGTGTGGGCCATCCAAAAGAATTATTATTTCTGTCAGTGCAGCTCAATCACATAGAAACAGCGGATTCCTGCAAGCGTGGATTATTTTGGGTGTTCGCGTTTTGCGTAACCATGGCCAGCTGGCAGGTATACAAAATGAAGATAATTTTGATGTCCAGTTTGTAGAGCCCAGAGTACCCTAGGCCTAGCGTAAGTCGTGAAAGATGTCGTGAAGGACGAAGGAGAAAACAACCTCCGAAGATCAAGCCTGTCTTCCCGATAAGGAAATCGTTTAACGATATCCGCAGTGTGCACAGAAATTAGCCTGATCAATTGCGATAGCACGCACCATGGCCTCAAGTTCAAGATCATTCGTGCTAGCGTCTCGGGCATCCAACCTCGCACAGATCCAAACGAACATCGTCAGAGATGACCTCGAGGCTGCATTTCCAGCCCTTTCGTTCGGCACGTCATTTATGACGACCGAGGGCGATAAGAACCAATCCCAAGCGTTATATCTAATCGGAGGGAAGGCGCTATGGACAAAAGAACTCGAGGTTGCGTTGAAGGAGAATGTGGTTGATATGCTGGTGCATAGTTTGAAGGATGTGCCCACGACCCTACCGCCCGGTTGCGAAATCGGGGCGATATTGGAGAGAGAGAATCCTGTTGATAGTCTGGTGGTGAAACAGGGCTTGCCTTACAAGACTCTGGATGATTTACCGGATGGGAGCGTTGTGGGTACGAGCAGCGTTCGGAGAGTGGCACAGTTAAGGAAGTCTTTCCCTAGCTTAGTGTTTCTAGACGTCGTAAGTTTTTGCAGTCCACGAGCACATATCGCACACGCTAACATATCTGCAGCGAGGAAATTTGTAAGGCCGTGTGTTTATCTTCATGCTGAGCTTAATATCAATTGCAGAAACACTCGTCTTGCAAAGCTCGACGCCCCTGATGGTCCTTATACAGCCCTTATACTGGCCAAAGCCGGTCTTGTACGCCTAGGCATGGGAGATCGCGTTACAGCAGATCTCACCGCACCGATACTCTTTCACGCTGTCTCTCAAGGTGCTTTGGCAGTTGAAATCCGCTCAGATGATCAGGAAGCACGAGAATTGTGCAAAAGGCTAACCCACCAGGAAACACAGTGGAAGTGCCTCGCAGAGAGGGCATTACTGAGAGAACTGGAAGGTGGATGTAGTGTTCCTGTGGGCGTCTCTACGTCGCTATCGCAAATTGATAAAAGCGCTAGTGAACTGACAAGGGCAACCCTCGAGATAACGGGTTGCGTTACATCCCTTGATGGTTCCGTGCATGTCCAAGACACCCTTATACAGGAAGTTGAGAGCACGCGGGGCGCGGAGGAGCTGGGTAGAAATCTTGCGATAAAATTGATGGCGAACGGTGCCAAGGCAATATTGGACGACATCACTCAAGATAGACGGAAGAGGGCTAGTGATGCAGAGAAGGCAGAATAGGCAGGGAATCGTGGCATGCATGGTTGGCATTACAAGACCTATTTTAATATACAAATCCAATGTACAAAATGTGCTTGGCGGATACGCGTTTTGCGTCAAAGTGTCTCTTGCAGTTCAAGTACGCAAGATCATGAGAACGATGAACCAGCAATCCTGAAGAGCAAGAAGAATCATCTACCTTCCCACGAGCGCCTGCAAATCCCTGGACAATTTCGAGCAGCAGGTGACTCTAAAGCAGGAAGGAGTCAAAGACATTGAAGAGCAAAAAAATCGCAGAGCGTTTTTATGGAGGCATTTCTTTGCGCCTGTTTGTATCCTTCCCGATCTGGACCCCAGTAATTCTCGCTTTACCGGTTAAGGACGCATATCCTAGCCTTGGACTCGAACTGGCATGACCTCAATCTCGTCTCGCCGTTTGCGCAAAGAGCTCAGTGAAATACAGACAGAAGGATGTCCCACAGGTGCGCCTTCCCACGTGTCATACGTGCAGCCGACTGACCGCCGTTGATTACAGGTATCACACTACTCAGTGCTGACAACTTTGAGACGTGGTACTTCTCCATAGAAATTCTTGGGGAAAGTTTATACCAGGTCTGATAGAGGCTCACTTTCGTGATTTATGGGTTCTTACACAAATACGGTCAGGGGGAGGTATTCAAGCTCATGTTTCGCTTTGACCCAAGCTACCCTATCTCGGCGCCTGCGGTCCAGTTCGTCGTCAACCAGGAGTCAACGGCACCTGTGCATCCGGTGTGTATATTTACAGTTGTAGCATGCGGTGATAACTGACCCTCGATTAGCACGTATACTCCAATGGACATGTGAGTTCAATACTTGCCGAACTCAGCATGCTGCAATATGTCTGATGCGTTGTAGATTTGCGCTTCTATCCTTGGAACTGAATGGTCACCAGTTCTGAGTGTTTCAGCTGTGTGTGTAACCCTGCAGAGCATGCTTGCATCATGTAAAGTGAGTTTCTCCTCAGTATCCGCGATACAGCCGCTCTAGAAACATGATGTATGTTACAGTCAAAGGAACGGTGAGCTTCCATCTAATTTAACTGCGTCCTCCATTTATAACGTGGACTCTGAAGGCCTGTAGATAATGACAGGTACGTTCGGTACGCACCTGATAATCCAAAGAAGGTACGTCTCAGCGCGCTTGTTAGACTGTATTCAGGAATCTCTGAACTTTTTCGACATATAGACTCGTTTCCACTACGATGGTAAGTGACTGATGTGCTGAGCATGTCCGTCAGCTTACGACGTCTATCCTGCGTGTCTGCTTTGTCACACGATTAGATGATACGTATGTTTTCGTTTTCAGTCGTTCATGTTCAATCTTGCTGATATCTTACTTGATGATTATCAGGGTGTAGTAGTAGTGGCTGTAGTTGTTGGATGTATATTGGTCCTAAAGGCAGATGTTGTACTATCAAGGGGATCGTCGAGGCAATGCAAGGAGTCATAATCCAGTTTTTTTGGGTCTATTCATGGAATTTTTGCTATGGCGAAGTCACGGAGCATAGACCCTATAAATGACGCTTTTGACGCCGTGATCGCATGCTTGATTTCCACGAGTCCTGCCAGGTTCTGTCCAACTTTGATCCGCCTGCTTATCTGCGGCGCGCGTGAACTATAGAATTCTGTTTCTACCAATTTATCAGTGAGAAAGACAGCTCGGTAGCATGTGCTGGACAGGATTCTAAGAGATAAGTGGATGGCCGCAGTCTTGCTCACCTCGTTTAAACCTTATCGATCCTTAACAAAGGGAAACTCCGGCACAATTTTAACGTGTATCAGCGATGTGAGGAGATGCTTGCCATTGGATCAAAGGTATAAAGCAGCTCAGTGTCCGAAGTAAAATGTTTTATGCGCGCTCCGTGTCAGTCCCTCTCCACTCATCAGTCAACGTTAGGAACGTATGGCTCTACCAGCATCTTGCTGAACTCCTTCAACTTCTCTGGACCACGGACTTCTTCCGTCAGTAATGGTAGCTGAACGATGTGGAAGAACTCGTCGTAGAGCTCATGAGCTTCGGCAAGATACTTCTGCTGCATTTTTCTCCGTACTTGACAATGCTCGCAATTGGATGCTAAATTCAAATTAGAATTGCATTACGTGGAGCAGTAGCGAGTACTTGCATGTCTTAGGGAAGAGCAACTGGTTGACGACGATGTTATGCGTGTCGATCTCGTAAGCCGTCAGTTCCTGAACGAGACGCTCTGTCTCGTACAGGGACAGGAACTCGGAGATGCAAACGCAAACGAACGTGGTCTTTTCCTGCAAATAATATGAGATGGTTTCCTGTATGTTCAAAAACGAGGCGCACAGGGTCTTTGAATTGCGTGTTGACTTCGTTAATCACAGCGCGCATAGATTCTAGCTTTGCAAACATATCCTCCTGAGAATCCTGCTGACCGCCCATCATACTCGACATTTGTCGGATCATAGGCCCAAATTGACCACTGAGCGTGCTGAGTTTGCCCAAGGCTTTCTCCAAAACAGTAGGAAACGAAAGGAAACGCAAGGTATGACCTGTCGGTGCAGTATCGAACACAATGACCGAATACTCCATCGACTTGACGTGTCTGTGAAGCCATTGTCTCGTCAATCCACAGAAGTCGGAAGTTAGAGGACGAACTTCATGATCTCAGCGAAACTCATTGCCTCGTCAACACCAGGAATAGCGAATGCAAGATCCTGCATCATCGAGCCCATCATGCCGTTTGAGTCGGCTGGGGTTGCGAGGTGTCAGCAGGACAAGGGTGGTGTTGTGAGATGTCAACGCGTACATTGCTCGACCATCTCCTGGATTGCACTTGTAGGATCGATTTCCATAGCGGACAAGTTATCGAATCCGTTGACCTTTGTCGCATCTTTGGAGAACTTCTGTCCGAAAGCATCCGATAGATTATGTGCTGGGTCGGTGGACTAAAGCTGAGGGTGGACATCGGCCTGTTAGACCGTAGATGTGACCACGTACGATGAGCAGCACCGATTCTCGGCACTGGGCGAGTTGGATGGCTAGCGAACACGAGGTAGTTGTTTTCCCTGCACGTACAAATCAGGCTCCCAATAGTTCAGCCTCAAGGGGCCACGTACCGACACCACCCTTACCACCTGCATCGCATCCGAGTCGAATCCAGGGTGAGTTGGGACAAACAGCTAGAAAGTGAGGCACATACCGCAGAATATCCATTTGAGAGACTTTTGATCCAGAACATTTTGCAGAGTTGGCGGTAACGTTTCTTCTGCCATTTGAGATGTTCGAGAGTCGTAAAGAAAATGAAGCTTGTTGCGCGTCTTCAAGTACTGTGAAACCGTGATTAAACCGCGTTTGGATGAGCGGCCTCTTTCAGCTTCCACATCCTACTGCAACATTCTACGCATCAGTAGAATAAAATTGCGGAGTACGTCAAGAGTACTGTCCAGCTTACACTTCGGTCACCATGTCAGAAAACAAATTATCATTCAGAGGTTAGTTACTCAACAGACTTATCGGTGTGAGACAGGCTCATATCACCCAACAGCTTTACAACTAGCCAACGAGCAACGAACAGCTTATGGTCTCCGATATAATGATTTCATGCGATACAGGAAGCACTGCGCCAATAGGACGCATCGTCTCCGGTCCACCCTGAAAACAACCCATGGCAAGGGTCGAGAATTCAAGAAACTGCCTCCCTTAAGCACAGATAGCATTAAGGATGGACAGTGCGTACTACGTCACATTTCGCACACAAGGGATTAATGAATCTCGGATAGCTTGGAGCTTTTGCTCTTCGAGTCAGAGCGTGCCTGGGCCTACTCTCAGGATCTTGTCACGCAGTCCCTTCAACCGGCCAATGAAGACCAAGCTGGATCCCTGCGGCATAGTGCAACAGGGCGCTTCCGTCGTGCAGTTCACTGGTCGACACAACTTTTATCGCACTGTCAATCTCTATATGCATCTTCACGCCTCTCCGCAGAAGGGCTCATGCAAATTACCATCTACACTCTCATCCTCAACGGTCGCTTCCTGCGATACCGGGATAACTTTGAGGACGCGGTGATCCAGCTTAGCGTTGCAAGGCACCTTCTCGACGAACTCGCTGATCGCGCTGCGACAAGCAGGGACCAAGCTCTCGCAACGGTATTCGCAGATGAAATTGGCCCTGAAATCAGGTATTGCGCACATGAGCTTGGAAGGGAGAGGGCGTATGATGTAGATGCGATCGCTGCTGAGTTGTCGGGGAAACATCGAGGAGAGATAGTCGAGGGGTGCGATGCTCTGATTCAGAAATTTAGGCAGGAGGGAGAGGTGGCTGGGAAAGGCGAGGGGAGGAAAAAGTTGACGACTTTGATGTGGGAAGGGCAGCCTGTGCCGGTGCGCAATCCAGAGTTGGTGGATGTGTTGCTGCGGGTGCAAGAGGCAGAGGCGAAGATTACGCAGTCGCGTGAGCCTGCTCGGGCGGAGGGTACTAGCGACAAGGGGAGGAAAGGCAAGTCAGGTAGTCATGGGTCCAAGAAGGGCGTTGCCGCATATGATGCTATTCTCCTCGCTCTTAGCGATGCGGAAGAGGTAGCTAGGAAACTGGTTGAAGCACAACAAGTGTGTCGTCACCTTCGTCGATTCGTATTCATCGCTGATCAACTCAACAGAATTCTGGAAGTTCATCTACCTCTGCAGCCGGCACGCGTGATATTCACTTTGTTCACGCTTACATCGTCTATCAATTACTCTCTCGCCGGATCCAGCGTGACCTCCTCCTAGTCTCCGCTCTCCTCACCTCGCATCGACCACAGGCATCTGCGAAACCAAAGAAAGAGCATGTTGACGCCCGACTGTATCCTGCAGTGGTCAAGCTCTTGGATACTGTCATCCAAGGTCTTGCTCAGATGCGTAACCTGAGCATTGTCGATGAGAGCCCTGACCTAGCGTCTGCTGTTGAGGCCCGTCTTACATTCACCAAAGCCCGCAGGTAGAGATTGACTTCTTCTGCATTGATTTCATGCGCTGATAGTGTTTCAAGATGTTCATATCTCTCACAGTGCTATGTTGCCGTAAAGAAATATGCCGAAGCGCTCTCATTGATTCAACACGCAACCATCTATCTTCGTGAAACGCGTTCTACGTTGTCCATCTTCTCAGAAGACCCTATCTCTTCCGGATCGCCCGCCTACTATCCACTCACATCTTCCGATCTTGATGCTCTAGAATTCACCATCACGCAGGACGGCCTGACGATCAAAAACGAATGGTTCGCGTACAACGGCGGTTCCATTGACGTGGACAACAAGACATATAAGAAACCGTTGTTTTTTGATATCGCATTGAACTATGTTCAGTTGGATATGGATAGATTGCAGGAGAGAGCTGGTAAGGTATCTGCACCGGTGCTTGTTCCCGTGCAAGCCGTGCCTGCGAAATCACGTTTGGAGGAGGTGGCGAGACCGAAAACACCAGAACCACAGGCGCCTGCGAGAGGTGGACTTAGTAGTCTACTCGAGGGGTGGTGGGGACGGAAGTGAGGTACCACAAGTTAAATTTTTATCATCACATTTAGGTGAATAGTCGAGTACAGTAACACATATACAAAGCAAAGCGTAGCAAATAGTCCAACGGCTATATCAAAAAAAGAAGCTTCACAATCATTGGGCGATGAACTAAGATGCGAAGAGTTCATCAGGTGACGTTCATTAACAGTCGGAGTCAACTTACTGCTTCAGATGCAGACTCGGAAAACTCGGAATGACCCCCTAGTTTTTTTGCCTCGGGCTCACTAATAAGACTGAGGCTGCGCCCAAGTTTTTGCACTTCCTGCCAGAACTCGGAGTTTCCGGCCTCCTTGAGACAAGATTCCTTCATGTCCCTCAGGAAACTGATAACAATGAGCATTTGAGCGCCTAGGCGATTCAAATACTTACGCATTCCAAGCATCAATCTCATCCTCCTTCAAAGATGTATCCCGCATAGCGATCATACACTCAATCATCTCCTTATGCCGCCTCGATGCAAACGGCCTCAACACTACCTCCTTGATGATGACGCCCATGTCTTCCACAGCCTTCGTTACCACATCCCCTTGTGCAAGGTTTGTCTTGAAATCGCGCAGAGGATACGTCGAGCCGATGATACGACCTGGCGCACGACCAGGGTCCACATCAGGCGACATCGAGCGTTCTGGGGTGGGCAGTGCGTTAAAGGGCCGCTTTTCAAGCAGGAGCGGCTCCTGGTCGGATTCTTCTTCCGTCTCAGAATCTGGAGCAACGGATTTCTTGGCTGAGCGTGCGAGTTTAGGGGAGACGGGTACTTGGGACGCGTGTTCCTTTCCTTTGTGCGACGCGGCTGGTTTTTTGTCGAGGAGGAGCATGTCTTCGTCTTCGTCCGAAGCGCGGACGTGGCCATCTTTGCGGGCTTTTGCGGTTTTCTTGGGTACTGGATGAATGAGATAAATATCAGTATTGGGTGCATCATGAATGAAAAGTGGTCGAGCACGTGCCATCTTTAATTTTGAACACTTCCTTGCATTCTCTGATTGCGTCTTTGCTGGCTTTGAGGGCCCACCGGGGAGGGTTGATGTATTTGCGGAGTTCTGGATGGGGTGGCGGAAGGGGGTTGCTGGCAATGTCATTCACGACTGCGCTATGGAAAAGCGCCTGTTTCGTACGATGAATAGCGGGGTTGTACGACTGTCGGGTGTCGTACCATGGGACTGGCTTCCTGTTTAATAACTGATTCAGAAAATCAAAGCAAGCTTCTAGTGGTTCGAAAACGCACCCCTCGTCATCTTTCTCCCCTGAGTCCATGATGTCCATAGAGTCGATAAATTTATCCATGGCTTCGAGCTGATCTTCTGTGGGAAGGTAAGGATGCTTTGTGACCGATTCGCCATTTTTTGATACAAGATTATCAAGGGAGGCAAACGTGTATTTCCGGATGTCGTCTGCGAAGGGCATCTATCATACCCGACAAAAAATTTAGCTCAGGTTGAGGGCAGGGAACGACGGAGGGAGACATACCTGCACCCACAGCAGAAAATCGATGTTTGTATCAACGCGTGCCTCTAAAACGCCCATCTTTGGATCCATGCCGTCCTTGGAGACCCAGCGCGCGATAGCGAGGACGCCTTTCTCATACATGGCTTGTACGATTGACGAGAGCGCGACCTGCTGCTGTGGTGCACCGGGGTCTGCCCATAGATATTGGACTTCGCCCATCGCCAGTTCCCGTCGGAACTGTGTCTGCGTGAGCTACGCACATGAAAGTAAAGAGATGTGCGTACGTTCTTTGCATGGAAAAAGCCGCAGATGTCAATGCCCTTTCTTGTGTTCAAGCGCGGGAATTGCCCATCAGGGCACGGGGCGTACGTGGAGCCGTATTTGAAGCCCCTGATGAGCTGTTCCTTCTGCACCATCTCAAGGTTCTTGTCCTTGTCTTCCTCATCGTCACTGCCCATATCCATCTTATCCTGTTCTTCTCCATCCTGGGTCGAGCGATCGATGTAGTACTCGCTACGCATCTTCAGCTGTGCAAACACTGTCGTGTCTTCCCTCCTCATCGACTTGCATCTGATCGTCAGTTTTTTCGCGCCGGCCGAATTTCTTCCAGCTCTTGGGGCGTGCGAGGGCTGTGCATTTGCTAGCTTTGACAAGGATTTCGATGGCTTCCTCGGGTCGCACGTCAATATCGCCGAGGCGAAGAACAGTGCCCATGAGTGCAGATTTGGTGTGCTTCATGTCTGGCCTGGCAATTTCTTGGAGAGCAAAGGCACATGTTCCAACCAGTCCGTCATCAAGGGCTGAGGTGAGCTTGTGATAAAATGCTTCGTTTTCGAGCTGACAAGAAAGGGGGTTAGATCTGACAGGATAGAGGAAAGTGAATATACCTTAATAGTGGACTTATCCTCCTCGTGGAAAGGGAATTCATCGTCATCAAAGTCGACACCGCTGATGAAGTATAAATCAGGACATAAGCAGTGAATTGTACGAGTAACTTACATGACAGTGAGAGATATAGCAAGTCCATTCATTTTCTTGACAGTCGCCTCCCAGTCCTCTATTTCCATGGGACTCTGTCCATCTGTTACGATGACAATTTTACGCGTCCATGTACGCTTCTTGTTGAGGTATATGTCTTGTGTCTCAATGCCAACGATGAGAGCGTCGATAGCTGCAGAGAATGAGGTGTCAGAACCCTAATTAATATGTAAGTACACACGATCTCCTGAGTTTTCTGAAGGCTGGAGGGCGTCAAGCTTGGCTAGGGTGGTTGAGTTGGGCTGTGCGATGGGAATGTATTCTGATACGTGTTGGTATCCGCCATTCTTTTCGTGAATGATATTGTCCGTCTCTAAAATATGGTCAGTACACTCATGACGCGTGCAAGGTATGGTAGCGCACCCTCGGAGCCAAATAGGATGACGCCGCATTGGTCGGTCTTGCGACCATTGAATATCTGTATTGCCATGAATTGATAAAAACAAGTCTCTATTCATTCAATGTACCATTTCTTGAATCTTGAGCTTTACAAATTGCAATGCCCATTCAAGGTTGGTAATCTCTGTGGTGCGCTGCTCTCCGTTGGGTGTAGGGGGTAATTCTACGGATCTTAATGTACCCATCGACGGAGAAACATCGATGAGGAACATTGTCACTGTGTACTTTAGAACATGTTAGAAACAACTAGATTACAATGAAAAAAGAAGCATACTCCTGCACGTTCAGCTGGCATGGTGGTGGTAAAAAGCAACACGTCGCTCGAAGAAACGCGTCAATTAGGGACGAAGCACGTGACCGTCGTGACTTGCTGACAACGGCTGCGCAAAAATGATTTCCCACGGCAGTCCTTCTTTGTTTTGACTCTGGAGGAGAGGCACGTACTAGTAGGCCGGACAAGCCATCCCCATGGCCATGCAAGGCCAACTCCCGATACAGCCAGTTCACCAACAAAATTCATTCACTAATAATCAACAGATGCAGTCTGCAATGAACCAACAGCCGCAGCTGCAGCAGTTATCGCCTGCTCAGCAGCGTCAAGCACACATGCAACGTTATAATATGATTATTCAGGTCGGTCTTAATCATTTACAGAAATTGACATGTCTTTACCGCTTTTCAGCGCATAAAAGACCTCAGGCAATCAGGCGCGACGATGGAGACCTCCCCTGAACTTGCACAGCTTGCCAAGCAAGTCAATGCTTATTCACCAGCACAAATGAGTCAGTCAGTCTCTTGAAATATTTACAGGGGGCTAAACCTATGATTTCAGGTAAACAATCGCACCCAGATCAGCCACAGTCAAACGGCCATCAACCACAACCACATCCTTCCACTGATGGTCTCATTAATGGTGCTGCTGTCAACGGCCATTCTGCACCACAGTCTGTTCCAGGCCCCCCAATTACCCCCGTATCATTCACTCCAGATCAAATATCTGCTCTACGCGCTCAGATAATGGCCTACAGACTCGTCACCCGTGGTTCCCCCATCCCAGACCACCTACAGCATGCAATTCGCGTCCCCAACAATGCGGTCCCAGATCTCGAGAAACTTCTACAGGGCCCAGACGTGCCCTCCCGTATAGTCGACAGCGCTGCTAAAATACAGAAAGGTCATATTGCTCCACCACCACCCACTGAAACACCTGTGCCAGTGGAAGTCATAAAAGAAGAAGAGAATGGCCCTCCCATTGACCCTGCTGATCTTCCCAAAGGTCCTTTTCTTGAAGAAGCAGTCAACTCGGGCGTGTACCCTTACAACGCATTTAAGCTTCCCTTCTCCCATCTCGAGCGCCCACCCAACGTCGACCCAACCATGGTAGCAACGCGCCTCCAGCGACTCCTTATCCCCTCCATCATGCCGGCAGGCCTCGACGTGCACCAGATCATCAACGAGCGCGATCGCTTCATCGAAGCACGCGTCCAACAACGCATCAAAGAACTCGAGGAGATTCCAGCCACCATCGGTGATGGCAACTTTGATTCTTTGGCAGACGTCATCCTCGGCTCGCACAAGCAAGAACCTACCAACGACAACCAGCAACTGTCAGTGCCGTCCCCACACGGGAAGCTACGCGCAATGATTGAGCTGAAGTCCCTTAAGGTGCTCGAGAAGCAACGTGCCATGCGCGCAATAGTTGCGGAGCGCTTGATTCAAGGCACCCTACTACCACTCAACCGTGTGGACTTTAGACGCGCCCGCAAGCCTACGCTCAGAGATGCACGTATGACCGAGCAGGCGGAACGCAAGCAACGTATTGACCGCGAGAGGCGTGCAAAACACAAGCACGTCGAGCAACTTGGCATCATCTGTCAACACGGACGGGACGTCATCGCTGTGAACCGTTCTGCGCAGGACCGTGTCGCGAAGCTTGGGCGTGCTGTGTTGTCGTTCCATGCGTTCACTGAGAAAGAGGAGCAGAAGCGTATCGAGAGGATATCGAAGGAGCGTTTGAAGGCGCTCAAAGCGGATGATGAGGAGGCATATATGAAGCTTATCGATACAGCAAAGGATACGCGTATTACCCACTTGCTGCGGCAGACAGACGCCTATCTCGATTCGCTCGCGCAGGCTGTCGTGGCGCAGCAGAATGAGTCTGGCCCCTTGGATACGAACTTTGATCAGGAGGAAGGCCCTGCCAACGAGGCCACGTTTGGCGCCCAGGTCAGTGCTGATGCCCAGGACGACAAGGGCAGGGTGGACTACTATGCTGTTGCGCATCGGATTTCGGAGAAGGTCGTGAAGCAGCCTGGCATACTTATTGGCGGTCAACTCAAGGACTACCAGCTTAAGGGCCTGCAATGGATGGTCAGTCTTTACAACAACAAGCTCAATGGTATCCTTGCAGACGAGATGGTGAGCAACGGCATTTAGGTTCTTGATATCGCATCTCACACGGGAGCAGGGTCTCGGTAAAACCATCCAAACCATCTCGCTTGTTACCTTCCTCATCGAGGTCAAGAGACAGCGCGGGCCATATCTCGTGATCGTGCCTCTATCAACAATGACGAACTGGTCTGGCGAATTCGCAAAGTGGGCGCCGACGGTGAAAATGATCTCGTACAAGGGTAACCCTGCGCAACGTCGAAACCTCCAAGGCGACCTGCGGATGGGCCAGTTCCAGGTTCTGCTCACTACGTACGAGTACATCATCAAGGATCGACCTATTCTCAGCAAACTCAAATGGGTGCATATGATCATCGGTGAGCGGGTTTGAGCATTTTTTTCGGTTTTAAGTTGTTTATACTCGCTATCAGACGAGGGACATCGCATGAAGAACACCCAGTCGAAACTTGCGCAGACGCTGACGCAGTACTACCATTCCCGCTACCGCCTCATCCTCACTGGTACTCCCCCTTCAGAACAACCTTCCCGAACTCTGGGCCCTCCTCAACTTCGTCCTGCCCAAGATTTTCAACTCTGTGAAGTCATTTGACGAGTGGTTTAACACGCCATTCGCGAACTCGGGTACGGGGGACAAAATTGAGTTGAACGAAGAAGAGGCTTTGCTCATCATCCGTCGATTGCACAAGGTGTTGCGGCCGTTCTTGTTGAGAAGGTTGAAGAAGGATGTAGAGAGCGAACTTCCGGATAAGGTGGAGAAGGTGATCAAGGTCCGCATGAGTGCTCTGCAGAGTCAGCTGTACAGGCAGATGAAGAAGCACAAAATGATTGCCAATGGGAAGGACGCGAAGGGGTACGTTTGGCTCTCGTCAAAGCACGGGCGGGACGTAGTGCTGATTTTTGATTTGAAAGCAAATCTGGAGGCGTGAAGGGTCTGAGCAATGAGCTCATGCAGCTGCGCAAGATCTGTCAACATCCGTTCTTGTTCGAGAGCGTCGAGGACAAGGTCAATCCCACGGGGCTCATCGATGATAAATTGGTCAGGTCAGCTGGCAAACTCGAGCTCTTGTCGCGCATCCTTCCCAAGTTTTTCGCAACAGGTCACAGGGTGCGTCGCACCCTATAATTGCCCGAGTTGTACTGATCATTGTGTCTATCAGGTCCTCATTTTCTTCCAAATGACGAAGGTCATGGACATCATGGAAGATTTCTTGAAGATGATGGGCTGGAAGTACCTCCGTCTTGACGGTGGTACGAAGACGGAAGAGCGTGCTTTACACGTACAGCAGTTCAATGCGAAGGATTCGGAAATTAAAGTCTTCATCCTGTCGACACGAGCTGGTGGTTTGGGTCTCAACTTGCAGACTGCAGACACGGTTATCATGTGCGTTGTCTCTTGCGGTCCAGTCGTACTCTATGCTGACGCGTAGGTTTGCAGCTTTGATAGTGACTGGTGAATAAGCTTCTGGCTATCATTTGGACAGATGTACTGATAATGATTCCTCAGGAATCCCCACGCTGATCTTCAGGCCCAAGATCGTGCTCACCGTATCGGCCAGACAAAGGCTGTCCGCATCCTCCGTTTCATCACGGAGAAGAGTGTCGAAGAAGCTATGTATGCTCGTGCGCGGTACAAGCTCGATATCGACGACAAGGTCATCCAAGCTGGTCGTTTCGACAACAAGTCGACGCAGGAAGAGCAAGAAGAATTCCTGGTAGGTGCTGCAGCAGCTCTCTCGCATAACGAATAGCTAAATGAGTGGTATGCAGCGGTCCATCCTCGAAGCAGATCAAGAGGAGGAGAACGAAGAGGCTGGTGACATGAATGACGATGAACTCAATGAGATGTTGGCGAGAAATGACGAGGAGGTTGAGATTTTCCGCACGATGGATCTTCAGCGAGAACGGGATGCGTTGGACGCATGGCGTGCGATCGGCAACAGGGGGAAGCCGCCGTTACCGCTCATGCAGCTTGAAGAGCTGCCTGAATGCTATCAGACGGATGAACCGTTCGAACCGAAGGAGATTGATGATGCTATCGAGGGCCGTGGCCAGCGTCGTCGTAATGTCGTCAATTATAACGACGGTCTCAGCGATGAGCAGTGGGCGATGGTACGTCTAGTAGGTTGTCGCGATGCATGCATGCTGATTGGGATGTTAGGCTGTGGAGGACGGTGAAGATTTGCAGGAACTCGTTGATCGTGCCCGTGGCAAGAAAGAACGACGCGCTGCCAACAAGCTTCTCAAGGAAACCGATACGCCTGGTCGTAGTACTCCAGCGTCAGACGTGGGTGTCGGACGCAAGGGGAAGAAGGGCAAGGGCAAAATGACTGCCAACGACTACGACACACCTGGTGTGGCTGGCAAGCGGAAACGTGGGATGAAGTCCATGTCTGTGACGCCTTCGGTGATCGATGATGACGACGACGAACGTGACATGGTGAGCTGGTTATGAGTATGTCCTTTGAGCGTTTTCTGATTATGTCGCCGACATCTAGAAACGACGGAAAACGAAAGCCGGTGAACTCTCGCCTGCAATAAAGGATAAAATGAAGAAAGCTTTCAATGAGGTTCTCAGAGCGGTACTTGATTGTGAAGATAAAGATGGGCGGAAACGTTGCGAACTTTTCCGGGAGCTCCCCGACAAGAGAGTGAGTAGAAAGCGTTCAAATTCATGCTACACCGACATACTAACGATACAATCAGGATTATCCCGATTATTATCAGTTGATCACACGTCCGATCGCCTTGTCCACACTTCGAAAGCGGGGTAACGCTGGATATTACAAGAGTATCACGCACTACAAAGAGGACTGGAAGCTCATGTTCGACAACGCACGGACGTATAACCAGGAGGGTTCATGGGTATACATAGACGCTGAGGAGATGGAAAAGGTGTTCCACAGCACCCTAGAGGCAGTCACAGCTGGGACGGGGCTACCTGGCGCCTCGTTGGCTCTAGGTGGACCCTCAAGTTCTGCAGCATATGACTCGGCGCTTACGCCTATGGACGAGGACGAGCGGCCGCAGCGGGGTAGGGCTCGGAGTGCTGGTCGCAAACAGGTGATCAGCGATGATGAATACCTGACCCCGAGTGATGAGGAGTAGATATTCCTTTGCGGCATCCCTTGTTTTTTTGCTTTGTTCTCTCCTCGTTTTTATGACAGCATCCCTTTTTGGAGTATTATTTGTATTGGTACACAATATCATCAATTCATTATGTGATGAGATAACAACTTGAGCTGAATGCCAGTACCAATGGATGGAGGATCCACCCGATGACTATTTGAACCCTTCGATCAACACAGGTGCAGGAAGCTCTAGAAACATCTTTGTAGGAATGTGATATCGTAATAGAATGGATTCAGTTCAGCCTCGCGGGTATTCAAGCTAGTCCACATATGCACATGGCCCGGGATTCCATGAATTCAGTATCTACTATCTACTATCTGACAGTCGAACATCAGTGAACTGGTGAACGTACTGGAATGTCATAAATAGCTATATATAGTTAACAATCGCAACAATTCCCGTAAATCTGGTGGGGGGGTTTACATTAAAATGGTTGACTTTGTGAAGGAAAGACGAATTTTTAAGTCAACCAAGCAAACTGTCTTACCCTCGATGCAATGTTTTATGTGTGCAGTGGCCTGTGTGTGAAAGATATGACAGGAGCTAATGAAGTGAAATTTGGGTTATGATTGTCCGCATCAAGCACCAAGGTTGCCACTCACATGGGTGTGATACCCTTGGGCAATGCTAAACGCTATAAAATCGTGTCTTGCGTGAACGAGTACAGTCTAAATATCATACTTGGAGCACTTAAACATCTAGCTTGTCATGTCTGATCCTTGCAGTCGCAGCACAGGTGGACCTTCAACAATTGATAGTCCATAGTCACTGTGGCTAGTAAATGCCCTGAACTTCAGTGCATAATGCACTGAATACCGTTTCTTCAGTGGATTTGACCACTGAAATTCAGCTGCCCTGGAAATTCAGTGCATCTCCGCAGCCACTGAATTTCAGTTGAAGCAGTTTTGACGCACTGATTTTCAGTGGATATCAACTGTTTTTTGGTGCATGATGATTACATTGCAGCGTATTGTGGCTGCACAGCACCACTCCTTGCGACAGACGCAGACGATCATCTATCTGTCAAGTAGTACACTACTAATAGAGGTACCGGTCGGCGGTAATACAGTCTTAAGTTGTGAATGGCACACAGAGGGTAGAAGACCATTGCTATCGGCCACCAGTTTGAGCTACAGTCCATAATTCTTAAAGAGGGAGAAGGAAACGTCAAATGAAGCAGGGCAAACAGCCACCAGTACAACAAATGTGCAGGTTGTGGCCAGACGTGCGGAAGAGCACGTGCATGGTGTGCATTGCAATACTTAGTAGGGGCGGCGGTGATTGAAAGCACAGTCACGTGATCTCACAAACAACACGTCAACAAAGGACTGTACGATATTTCTGCACTTCTCCATCAACCATCTTCCTTTCTGCAATTGCTGTGAATATCAGCTCATGCACAAATTTTTTTTGGCCTTTTTCACTCCTTCTCGACATGGGTTGATGTCACGTGTTGATGGTCTTTCTGTGCCATCCTGGTATGTTTCACCCTGTTCCTTTGTTGTACTCATAGTGTGCACACCCCCTTCATGCTTATATGCGCCCCTTTTTTGCTGTTATACGTGTCTTTACTCACTTAGGCTTCCAGGACTCTTTTAAAGCATGTTTCATGCCCTCCGCAGCACTCTTGTTGCGCATATATGCACATATTTGGGACCTTCTGTGGCTTATACCCCGTTGTGACATAGCCAGGTACGTTTTATGATAACCGTGATACTATACTTGTCCTCCTCACTCATCTGTCCCTATGATGATGTCAGTCCTCAGTCTGTTCATCATCTGTCATCCAGATGTCGAGGGAAGCATTGAACAATTAAGTCCTGCCCAACTTCACATCACAGGAGCCGTATTTGCAGAGTGTCGTAAGTCTACTTTGTTTCACATCGTCTTTCATTCCCTTCACAACGCGATTCAGGTATGCGAGGTGCTCGGTGTAGTGACCAAGGCTGGTATCACGTGGGTTAGTGAAACCTCACTGCACGCACGGTGAGCACCTATCCCTTACTCATATGATATACTGACGGCATGTATGTAGTGCGAATCTTGCTTGCAAACCTGCGTTCGGACCTTCCAAATTTGCAGACTGTCATGACGATGCCGCTGTACATCGAAACTTCTCACAGAAACACGCATGACTCATACCCTCTATTACAGATATTATATCATGCACTGTATAGTAATATTGCTCGCATCACGTATTTTGGACCCAGACCGGGGTACACAGCTGGAATCCACTGATTTCCCATCATTTCTAAGCCTACCTACATTTACCGGAAATTTAGTGGATTTTATCCACTGATATTATATAACAGACGCGTGCCAGATCAGTGGATTTCTGGTATACAGAATATCGGTGCATAATCCACCGAATTTATCTAAGTCTGGTATCCACTGAAATTATATAACCCGTCCTTGCTACAGTGTAGTGCTGCATTGAATGGAATATTGCTGTAGTGCTTGAGACTTTCGACTTAGTACCAGACTCTACACACTACACTAACATTCTTCGACCAGCAAAGCCTCTGAAAATTATTATCCTGGCGTTGAATTCCCACATTGCTTTTGCGGAGCAAGTCGCAGAATCTCAATCAGCTTTGGCAAAGACAAATAAAGTGCGCCACTGGCATAACAAACCCGACGAATTGGCGAGGACGTAATGCCCCATGATCTTGACACTGGACATCAGGTCTACAGAGGATAAACGACATCACAAAGTATGTCTTTTGTCTGATTTAGCACTTACACTGAGTCGTTGTTCAAACAGGTTACATTTTGAATGCGCTGTCTATGCCCATCATGAGAACAGGTCATACCAGATCAAGGATTTCGTTCGCTGATTTCGTTATCCACTGATCTGTATTTTCATATTCCAATGTTCGCCAACATTTATTTGCCCACCCGACGCACCTCTATTCTTTCAGTATGTCAACCGAATTCGTTCAGTCCCAAGGTGACATTGACCTCCTTTGTTAAGGGCTTTGGATTTTGATATCTTTCGGCAGTTTGACCCGCGGGCGCGTGGCATATCTTTCGGAGCGCAATCAATACTACAGTCATACAACGCAAGAACTTCCTTGAGCCTTAGGTAGTGTTGTATATTATAATAAATCTAACAGTAGTTACAGTACTCGTAATTAATGGTACGAGACTTCGGACTGCCAATCTATCCCTTCCAGTCAGAGACTGCAAATGACCTCCTCGACGAGGGGGTATTAGAGTTAACACACCTTTGATCACCGATCGCGAAGTCACGCAATTTTTTTCTGTTAGCACAGTCACCACCACAGTCGGATGAATTGAGAATGTCCTCATCAGTTTGGAGCACTAGACGTCACGAAAAATTCTGTAGCAATTGTCATGTTTAACAGTATACTACATGCATTGAATATTGTCCCTCAAATGGCTTTCAATCTCAAATAATGTTTCAATGATATAACCGTTAACATTCAAACTATAGCATGTATGAACACAGATGCAAAATTATCGAATTAGTACGTGTGATATACTGTAATCAGTTGACGGGCGCAAGACGAGATGTCACGGACAAAGAACGGCGGCGAGAATGGGGGGGGGAAGGGTGATCTATCAGTCCGAATCAAAAGCGGCATCCTCCAGTTTCTTCCTCTGTTCAGTTAGTGCGTTCACGGACATCTGAGACACAAGTTCTGGTGTCAGGTCCCCGCGATGATTTGTTCCAAAAATCTTCCTGGACAGCAAAATCAGTTATCCAATTTTCAGACGAAGCAACAAAACCGTTACCTTGTCCACCATTCGAGAAGCTTATCAACCTTGCGTCGCGTGACAGGGCCAGGAGTATCTTCGAAAAAGTCCACGATATTACACCAAAATGCTTCATAGTCGAAATCTGCGTCCACGGTGCGCCAAGACAAGACACTTGAGAGAGCGAAACGAACCTGCCACTCGACGGTTACTAATGCTGGACATTGAAATCAAAATAATAATATTTTCTCACCTGACAAACAACATATGCGATAGCACGAGGCGTGACCTTCTTCATGTTGATGATCGAGGCAACACAAGTTTTGACCTTCGTCTGGTCGGATCTAAGCCGGGCGCGTCTGTTATTTTCAAGAACATCGGCGCCATCACCATCACCTTCGGCTTCCCTCGCAGACGAAGGTGATGTGAAGACGGCTTTGAAAGCCTAGAGTGCAATCAGCACGGAACCACGACTATCGCGACCTAACCACTAACCAGGACTAGAAGTTTTGACTTCAAGAAACCTTCCTCGAGGTCGTCACTGTTAACTTGATAGTTCTCATATAAGAATAAAGGCCAAGAGTTTTCTGATACGATATATTCCGTAGTTCTGTCGCGAATGCCGGTTTTGACGCTGGACCAGTATCAGTGTCTCTGGTAGTCAAGAAGGGTTGATACTCACCTGTTCTGCTTCCAGTCCCACTCGGCAGGACAGAGTAACATGCCACATATATCACTCGCGAATCCGCGTGAATACTTCTCATTGGACTTGATTAGAGGAGACGGACGAAATTCTTGATTTACCCAGGTGGCGACAAGCTCTTTGAGGCTGGATGTATCATCACCGCGAGCTGCATCTGCTCCTTTTTTGAGCTATAAAACGATTAGCATGCAGTGCGTGAGGCTGTAAAGAAAATTGCTTGCCTTTCTCAACATATCTTCTGAATCTTCGTGGTCAAGATCCCCCAGCCTCTCGTGTAGCCATGGCAGCACCCGCGCGAGTTCGACGTAGCCACGTTGTAAGCGATCCTGCCTGTGTTATAGAATTACTAGAGTGACCGCGTAAAAAAATATCTGACAACTTACTCCGCTGTTGATTCCGGCGACGAGCGGGACTCATACCTGCGATCGTTCTCCGCGATCATATCTTCCACGCTGTGGTAAAGGACAACCAGTCGACGGATTGCCCTACCTTGTGCAACGTAGAAGGTCGTCTTTCTTCAAAGACAAATCAACAATAGCGTAAGCATGAAAAACACAATATGCTTACCTCTGCTTGCCTCCTTTCTCCTGCCGAATCATCTCAAGTTCTTCTTCTAATACAGCAATGCGACGTTTGGCCCTTGCTTTAGAAGACGTGGGCATGGCTTGAGATGGATCTGCGTGTACCAGAGGTTGAGCCCCTGCAGAACTCGACTCATCATCGGATGAATGGTCATCAGCAGAGGCGAGGGATGTTCGAGTCATTGTGAATAGAATGAAAGGGTAGGCGAAGGAAAGCGAGGGGGGGGGGGAAAGGAAGGGCAAGGTGAAGTGAGAGAGTAGGTCAAGGAAGGACGAAGTGGAGCGAAACAACGAGGCGACTCGAGTGAGACTGGAGAAACAGTGAATTGAGAGCTACGATGAGGACATTGGAAAACCAACCTTTAAATACTGTATTTTCGAGTATTTCACAGGCTAAATCCTAAAGAAGCCATTTCCAAAAATGTCAGAGCGGAAACCAATTCCAAACAAGCTTTCAGAAGCGCCCGACTCCGTACAACGAGCCAGCCTTCGGAGAGATGCGATATGTTAACATTGATAGGTAGGGTCAAATTTAAATACCTATTAAGCAAGGAGGTCAACTGAACCAAGGGATCGGTTTGGAGTGCTGCTACTCCTCGAGCCCGAGTCACGCGAAAAGATCAACACGTTCCTGGAACGAGGCTGCCGCCGCGCAAGGGTTTACTACCACCAGACGTCGTGGCCAAATACTAATTCTCAGTTATTCGCAATCAACATCGCCCCCGCGCGAGTGATAACCTAACTTCATAGGGATTTAGATCAAAGTATAGAATCCACTTTGGAGCAACTCACAGAAAGCATGTGTGTTCATTTGCTACCCATTAATTGCGCATTGACAGTATAACTTCCAATCAGAATACTCACTGAATCCATCAAAATCGGATGAGAGCAACTAAGCAAAAGGACGATTAGCCATCACGCCTATATCATCGATTAAAAAGATACGAACACAAGTATAATCCGAAGCTACGTTCGTCGCAGCTCGTAGCTGTTTCATCGTCATCACTCAACCGCATGTAAGGTGAGATTCATCCTCGTCAAGACTATGTCCCAGCAGGCGGCATTGTTCGAGTTGCCATACCGACTTCGCCACGTCAACATGGCTGTAAAGATGACCCGCCCGTCTGACAGCCGCAAGAGGATTCAACAGTGAGGTAATAAGTTGACTTCTGGACCTGCAGGTATACGCATAATGAATCTGAAAAAATTGTAAGGGAACTGTCTGAGTGGCACATAGCAAGATACACTTACCCTTGAGCGAAGTCTGTTCCTTGAGAGACTTGCTAAAGAGGAAGCGGAGGAGCTCAGTGAACTTGCCGGGCTTTAAGAATCTTGCTCTGTTGTAGGGTTTCAAGATGTTAAGAGGCAAGTCCTCGATTCGATGATGCCCTTGATGAATTTGAGGTACTCGAAGATGAGGTCCTCACAATGGTCCATGATGACAATGCAGCGGACGCATGGTTGTGCTTCTTCTCGAAGGTCTTGAAGAGATCGAAAGGCGCGCTATTAAGATAAGTCGATAAAAGTGATTGAGTGTACAAAGACGATACTGACCGCATTGGAATGCACAAGATTGCCTGAACTCAAATTGAACCTCAACAGAGTAGTGTTGATGGCGAGATGGTCCTGCCAATCGCTAGCGAGAGATTTGTAAGACGTCCGAGTGGGACACGAAAGAAAGACAAAGAATCAGAGGCATTGATGTTGCGATGAGGTGCAGAGTAACCGCAGGCCATGGGAAACGAAACTTGAAGCTTGATCGACGAGTTCGATGCAAGGGCGTCGAGAGCAGGAAGGTAGGATGTTTCTCCTTGCAAATGTGCTTGACTCTGCATATTGTGATCAGGCCGAGTACTATCGATATCGATGGACAAAGTCGCGATATCGGAGACATTTGGCAGGCGAAGTGAGGAGTTTGAAATTTGGCAGATGCCGATCGGGTGAACTGGAGCTGACAGCCACGTGTGGGTGGCTGTACAATTATATATACTCAATGACTCAACTTTCAAGTCATATCGCGAGCAACCACGTGACTTGATTTGATCTGCCGAAAACATAACGACTACGTGCTAGACTATGTAGAAATGCAAAGATGAAAAAGAATCCGAAATGCAAGTAATGAGAACGCTATGTGAGTCAATCAGATAAACTAAGACGCGATGCAAGATAAATGATGGTACGTACTCCTAAACCTGTTTCATTCTGCGAGCAGGAGGAAGAGAAACACTCAGACGCTTGCGCTTGGAGCGTCCGCGAGTGGTTGTCGAATTCGATGAGCCACTGGCATCTGGCACTACCGCAGAGCTTGTTGCGGTGGTTGGGGCGACGGGCGCGAGATCGGCCTTGCGAGCATCTGTAATCACAGCGTGGTGCCATGCCATGTACCTGTTCCAAGCTGTGATATCCGCGCCGTTTTTGACCGCAATGTTGTAGTCTTTCCACCTGGCTGTGAATGTAGCCGAGGCTTCTTCGAGCTCGGTGGTGTCGAGAGAAGGATCGAGCTGTTTGGAAAAGGTGACAAGGCTATCTCGAATCTTCTCAACTCCCCGATTCAACATAACACCGACGGCACCCATATCGATCTCGGGCAATAACGTCTACATCGAGATAGATTAGTTTGTAGTCGATGAATGATATAAGAACTCACTCCACGAGCCATGTGCTCAGCGTCTTCGTTGTCGATGTCGATAACGAGTTCATCATCTCCGCGGACCCAAACAAAAATTTCGACCTGTGCTGATATGGCACCAATTGTGATCGGCGATGGTGATAGATGTGCAGGGTGGGAAACGTTCAGTGATGAAGGATTCGAGGTCAAGGGGCGTTAAGTCCTTGTGGAAGGTAGCTGACGCAAGAGAACCTCGCTCAGGTTTGGAGTAGGGTTGCGCTTCGCGGATCAACGCCAAAGTAACCACCTTGATCTCAGGATGAGCAACGATGGTCTTTTTCAGCTTGCGGATGGCATGAAGCTTCTCCTCCGTGAACGCGCTCTCCCCCAGGAAGGGAACAAACCTGACTCTGGTGGGTCCCTGTGCCGGTGTGATGGTGATACAGATGTCAGGCGTCACCGTTTTGGATTTAACGGGCAACGATGAGTTCATGTGTATCATCGGGAAGACTACATCGCGATCGTAAGGGAGTGCGGCGATGGATTGTCCTAAGCAAAGCTTCAAACAATCAAAGGGGGCTTCGTGGATGGCGCTGGGCATATCGACAAGGAGTGTGCACGTCTCGTAATCATAAGTCAACCTGTCTGCGTTAGTATATTTACTAAAACGGTCAGAAGTTTGATGCAACGCACCTGGGCTTAGCTACTCGGCCCGTCTCTTCTAGAACCTGTTCTATCAGCTCGAATTCCCGCGCATCAATACCGTGGAATTCCTGATATTTGGTAAGCACAGGAATTCGTACAAAACTCAGCACACACCATGATACGGCCCGTCTCTAGCAGAGTCAGTTTATTTAATTCTTGCAAGACCTTTCGTCCAACTTTGAGTATTGATTAGAATATGTTAACTTATTACTTCCATTGGGACCTACTTGAGGTGAGGCGAGCATCGTGTTGAGGGCTTTCATCATACAAAGGATTCAAATTCGCGGGGATAACCGCCGCGGCCACGGTCGCAGATGCCTGTAAGTCGACTGGTTTCACGTTGTCCTTGTCAATCTCCTGAATAGAGTTCGAAGATGCCTTTTGGCCTGCTATGCACTCTTTTCTATTCAGCTGTAAATCTGGTGTGAGTGATTTTACAACCATGTTGGGCTTTTTGTGTCCAGTTGGCTTTACAGGATGTGTTGCCTGTCGAGTGGAGTTACTTCTGGTGTTATACTGGTTATGGAGCCCATATTTAGTGGCCACAGTTACAGTAGACATGAGATGGAGGTTGGTTGATTGTGATGGAGCTGAGGTGTTGTGTGGCAGAGGTTTGAGGTGTAGATGTACTGTGATAAGAAATGATGAATCATTCGGGAAATGCCAGGTTGGGGTTCCAGAAGTGGACTCCTGGGTTGCCTTAGGGTTAGGGGTAGTGTCATCGTAGTTGTTCTTACAGTTCCTCAGATCTCAGACTTGGAACATCAACTTGTTATATATTGACATCATATATGTTGTTCATGTTTATTGAGATTTATGTATCTTAAGGTATGAACGCGTAAGTACCTCGAGCCGGGTTGAGGAAGGTATTCGGATATCATACTTATATCTCACAACTAGTACTAGGATAAAGATGTCAATGCAAATTGTTCAGCGATTAGTACGTATTCATATGATTCGAATATCAAAGAAAGATACTCGACTTTTGAACATTGAACGTCTGAACTTCCGGAAGCTCAATTGATGGTACTACATCTACTGTCTACAGTGCTTATTTCAGATTCGCGGAGCTCGTCACAGGTGACATGTCACAAGCGCGGACTTGAACTCGGCAGTTTCGAATGAATGACTTAGGGAAGTGTTATCATTGCCATGGCCAACACTGTGACCGAGGTGGGATCCAATTCATTCCTTGCGACAAGCATCCAGTACTCTGTGACAGTGGCTCGTGAACATGACTTCGGCCGACTTGTGGTCTCCAATTTCTTGAACAACAATTGCGGCTCAGGCTTCACGGCGACGGTGCGCGCCTATAAAATCAGTACTGCATTTGAACGACCTTGTAGTACTGTCAAGCGAGTTCGATCCCCATTAACAGTGACCCGGAGGGCTTATTACTGTGACAGTCGCATTGCCAGTGTACGTCACAATTCACCCGGGCCATTGCTTAAGCCACCGTGACGCTAACACATTATCCTCATGGCTTGTATTGCGGCTGTTACCGCAGGTATTTAGTCATGAAGCATCAAGCTCGACTAAAGCCAAGCCTCGAATTGAATCGAGCTTCCACGAGTCTACCCATCGCAGTGGTGCTTGAAGCCAAGTTGCAATGGGTACGTATTTCTTCATTGTTTAATGCTCTTAGAATTCTAATCGACGATGATCTATCTTTCCTTTACAACGTTCGCATGACTCATTGCAGACAAACCGACTAAGCTTCAATTTCGATTTTATGATCCATCACGGCCCCGACGTTCAAAAATCCAGGCAGCTATCAGATTGGGTCAGTTCGTTCACCACCGTTTTGACGACCCCGCTGGGACCAATTCAGTTACTGCCAGTCGCAATCATGGTGGATGTAAGTGCGATCATTTCTATTTTTAGCAAACCAAAGCTTAGTGTTAGTGGCCCTCGCAGCAATGGGTGACCGTGACCGTCCTGCAGTGGAAAACGACGAACATAATGTGAGTCTTGAGATGAGTCGTACCACAGGCACTGTAAGCTCTATGCTTTCCCAGAGGCCCAACATGCCACCACACTCCATTGCCACTACCTCGTTGCGCAACACGACTCAAAGACATTGCACCAGTCCTCAGAAGTCCTCCGCACATCACCCTCACTTGCAGAATTATGAGGGTCCAACTGTTCTAGACGAAGCTGTGTTTGACACGGACGGGCCTAGTACGCCCATGGATCTAAATCACGCGGTTACTGTGAGTAGTGTGCTGCAGGAGTCTGAGGGTACAACTGTACCAGATGAGGCTGTGTTTGACGCGGACGAGTTCACGTCACTGGACCCAAATCACGCAGCCACTAGTTGTGAGGAAGGCAGTGATTGGTACTATGTCTCTCGCGCTGTTTTGGCGGCTGCGGCTGCGACTTCCCAACACGCAGCGGAATCTGCCAGTCACTCAGACTTCGAGTCTGAGTTGCTAGCGGCCACCATGATAGAAGATTACATCGATTGGCCGGACGAAGACTCGGAGTAGGTGACATCTTGAGTGTGACTCCTACTAGTACCTGGCCGCTTTGGACTCGGATGCGTTATTGCGTTATCTCAACTTCCAACATTTTTTGCTCGCCTATACATTCTTTTAATTTTCATACAAGCCCTTTATGGAGATTCCCTCATCGGGTTAGCACTCTTTACTTGAATATACTGTCGTTTTGTTCACCAAAATTGCTCGACTCCGAGTCCGTCGTGACATTAGCAGACTTGGAGTCCTTACTGCATACTTCATACTAGTACTAATATCTGCTAATAAGTTAGGGGGTGACAAGCTTCAAGTTCGTGGTTTCCCGCCCTCGGCTTCACTTGCTCGCGCACCACCCGAGCTAGTAAAGCTCTGTCACCATGTCAGCGACACCAATAGAACTACACAACATTGCAGGGAATTAGGGATCTCGGCGAACCCGCTCTGGTTGACTGGCAAATTAATGACTCTCTCGGAGGGGTGAATTGGCGCCGTCCCACCAATTGTATGTACTACATGTAATAACAACAACTCCAAAAAAAAACGACACGACGATGTCACAAGCTTGTAATACCTAGCTAATTATACAATCGTATTGAAGAATAGGCTCGGGTCAAGAGGGAAAAAAGTCCAACCGCAGAAATTGAAAGTAAGATATTGATATTAATAACACCCCTAAGTCGAGCATGCCATCCACCATGTAGGCTTGTAGTCAGGCATTATATGACCAGCCTTCTCAAGTTTGACAGCCCAATCATCTGCCTCTCGTTGATATATTTTGGCGAGCTGAGTGTACTGGCGTACTCGGTTTTGCGCTGCGGCGTAGCTTGCGCAAACTGCGTCGATGGTATACTGAGTGAAAACTTTAGTTTGTTCTTCATCCCCCTCGATATCGATTTCATCTAATGTCATCTAATACATACCGGTTAGTACTCGTGCCCACTAAGCGAGGATACCATCATACCAAATATGTTTGAATCTCTCGAAGGTTCGTTATACTACCCTTTGAGGAACAACATGCGTCGGAGGATTGACGGGAAATTGATATGAACGGTTCTGAGGGGGATGCGGATGGTGCGACGTCAAAAACTGTCGAGGAGAGAATTTTCTGTTCCGACATGTTCACAGATTGAGTTACGAGTATGACGGGTTTGAGCGAATAGCTCACCAACAACACCTGGTAAACACGTATTCCAATAGTCATTCAATCGGAGCTGAAAGGTTTCTATTAGCGGA